>QNTS01001424.1:92547-144219 GCA_003317085.1 Hucho hucho | reverse complement strand
CTGCTGTATGCTGACCAGTACCTGCAGCTGTCCACCTCCCTGGCCTCCTCACTGGTGTCTGGGCTGGGGGAACACTACACCCCCCTCAGCCTGGACCTCAATTGGACCTCCCTCACCCTTTGGAACAGGGACATGGCGCCCCATGTGAGTCTGACGTCATCGTCATTATCATTATCGTCGTCATTATCATTCATTTGTTTCCTTTTTAAATCATGGTCAGGAGTGGTAAGTAGGTCAGATGTGTCTTCTTTGTCCACCATGCAGGGTGATGCCAACCTGTATGGCTCCCATCCGTTCTACATGGTGCAGGAGGGGGATGGACAGGCTCACGGGGTCTTCCTGCTCAACAGCAATGCCGTGGGTAAGAAAGCATGTTGCTCCATGTACCATATCCTTAAGCAGAAATGTATTGTTCTAATAGGAAAGCTTTGGTTAGAGCTAGTAGAATTTGTAATCCTTCTTTTGACGATCTGACAATATAATGGGCATTAAGCCTCAAACAGACCACCAAGACTGTTGGCCATGCTACTTAGCAGCTCTGCCCAGAATGTCGCCAGTCAATCTTTTTTTGTGTTCACATGGCACAGTAATTCAACTGTATCAGGATGCAGGTGTAAGTGATTGAGCTGAGTTTGACCTCTACTTCTCTTTGCAGAGGTGGTGCTGCAGCCTAGCCCTGCTCTGACCTGGGTGGCCTTGGGAGGAATCCTGGACCTGTACATCTTCCTGGGCCCTGACCCTCAGAGTGTTGTCAGACAGTACCTCCAGGTTATAGGTATGGCTATATATGACCTTTAGCTGTAACTTCCTGTTACTGAATATCCTTTTCTTGTCTCCTATCCCAATGTTGGTATGGTGGGTCGGGCCACTGGTGGGTCACAACTAATTCCCTTTGGGTAATAGCTAAGGAAAAGATAGTGGCTGTCTGTGTCCCAATGTCCTAGTAGTCTGAACTTGCTCCCTCAGCTCCTTTCCTTCATCTCCTTTCACTTATGTGAAAGAACTAGACTGGTGAAAGCAAATGCATTTTCCACCATTAGGCACCATCCACCATATAGGCATTATCCACCATAATATAGTGTGGCTTGTTTAGTGTCTGCTGTGAGGTAATACCAACAAGTCAACTACTTGATTGATGAAAGCATGTCATCCAGCAAAGGCAGCAGTGCAGTCATCAACTACATGCACCATTTCTTCACCAACTACGGAGTTAGGAAAACACTGGTGGACCTGAATTGTGATAACTGCAGTGGCCAAAAGAAGAACAAGTTTGTGCTCTGGTATTGTGCCTGGCGGACCATGCACAAGCTCCACCACAGTCTGGACCTTCACTTCCTGATCACAGGCCACACCAAGTTTGCCCCCGACTGTTTCGGCCTCATCAAGCAGCGCTTCAGAAAGACCAGAGTGAACACTTGGTCTGATTGCTGGTGTTGTGAAGGACAGCACTGTGACAGGGGTCAACATCCCACAGCTGGTTGGACTGGAGGATGGTACGGTGCTGGTGGATAGCTATGGCTGGCAACAACACCTGACTCCGTACTTCAGGCTGCTGCCACAGTTCAAGCAGTACCAGCACTTCAGGTGAAGATCATTTTCATTGCATTGTAGGAGGTTATTCTTCTTATCTAAACTTGGGAGGTGAAATTATGTCTTCTACATTTTTTCCTGTTTTACAGCTTCAATGTTCTGGAGCCTGGTGTTGTTGTCGCCAAGGAGCGTTCGGACTCTGCTGCTGCGCAATGCTGACATTCTTCCGCCCATGGATGGTCTGCCTGTACAAGCACCACCTGGACACAGCTAGACAAACTTATGTTTTTGAGAAGATCAGGGATTTATGCTGACGAAGAGGCTATGGGCATCACATGCCCTGCACCAAAGTCAAGGGCAGGACAGAAACAGGCTCTCCAAATAAATATAGATTCCCTTGTTCAGTGTGGTTCAGATGGACCATCAGAACTATCTGCAGTGCCTCTATTCAAATGACTCTCTCCTGCTACTATTATTATGTTTTAAATCCTGCTGCTCAGCCACTTTACCCCTGATTGTATGCATATAACTACCTCATCTATCACTGATATTGTTATTGATATTGTTCTTGTACATACTGTATATTATTTTATTTATTTGGACACTTTCTGATATTGCTACTATTCAAGTAACCGTTAGGCTGTACCGTTTCCACCTTCTGTAGAGACCCATCCACTTGGCAAGATGTGGCTGTGGTTATAGCATTCTTTAACATGACCTATCAATTAAGTGTCTGGTGTCTGGGTAAGCGTTCATTATTGTAGACTACAACTTTTACCACTTTAAATCAGAATCTTTCCTTAAAGAGATGGGTGGGGCTGGTTTAAGAGGGTGTGAACAATGCTGAATGGGTGTAAACAAAGAGCTCTCCAGTAGGTACCAAACATTCAAAGGCCATTTTCTCAAAAGTGAGTTTACAAGTTTATCAACTTTCAAAGCAGAATTACTTTCCAATTGTTCGTCAAACATGCAGTGTATTATATACCATGTTGTAGCTGTGAGTCTACTTTTATCCAATGTAAAAAAAAACACAATTTCAAATGTTGCTACATAAGTCCAATTTGAGCAAGTTGGTTTGCTCTCCCCTTTGTGAATCTTCCGCCATAGCTAATGTTTACCCCGTCTTCTTCCCCCAGGGTACCCTATGATGCCTCCTTATTGGTCACTGGGGTTCCACCTGTGTCGCTGGGGTTACCGGTCCACCAACGCAACCCGAGAGGTGGTGCGACGCATGCACAATGCCAACTTCCCCCTGGTAAAGATGCTGGAGAAAACACATATATTGTAGTACAGTATTATCACTATTGGATAATGCTAACATTGAATGAGCATCAAGATTGGATTAGCAGATTAGCATGGAGAAAACCCATTATAGTATTATCATGCTACAATGGGTTTTCTCCATGCTAATGCTAATTGGATGTTTGCGTTCTCAAGTACAGTATTATCATGCCACTGAGGGAACACAACTCATGGAAAATTCACTTTAGTTCAACTGCTTTTGTTTTTGATCAGGACGTGCAGTGGAATGACCTGGATTACGCAGACAAGCGTCGGGTGTTCACCTTTGACCCCCAGCGCTTTGTGGACCTGCCAGACATGGTGAAGGAGTTCCATCAGAAGGGCATGAAGTACATTCTCATCCTGGTAAGAGAGAGGCCTCAACCCTCACAACATGTGGGACACATAGGCACACTAATAACTCATATTAGATTAAAAAATGACATTGAACCATTATTTCATTCTAAATAACACTCTGCTTTGTGATTAAATTGTTGAAAGTGTGCAGTATTGGAAGGTACAAGTCAAGGAAACNTTCCTTCTCAATCCACAAGATGGCAGCAAAAGCATTACTGTCATTTTATTTTAGAAGCGTCTTTCCTGTTTGTTCTCTTTCCCAGGACCCTGGGATCAGCAGCACCAGCCCCCCTGGTACTTACCCACCCTTTGATGAGGGTCAGCGGAGAGGAGTCTTCATCAGGAACTCTACAGGACAGACACTCATAGGGAAGGTCACATATTTTTTATTTGCTTGATAACATTGTGTATTCAAGTAATGTGTCCTCTGAAAAGCAAGGTTACACTAAACAAAACCCCTCTTGAAGCTGTGTGTGAGCGTGTGCGTGCGTGTGTTGTGTGGAAAGGTATGCATGTTCGGTTCCTCACTCTTCTTCCTCTGTGTCCAGGTGTGGCCTGGTCTGACAGCGTTCCCTGACTTCACAAACCCAGAGACACAGAGCTGGTGGGAGGACTGCATTCGGGAGTTCCACTCCAGAGTCCCCCTAGATGGCCTGTGGATTGTGAGTGTGTCACAGATAGAAATGTCTTGTAGAGGGATGAAATCATCCCCTATTCTATTGTATTATATTCTATATTTGCACTAACAAGCTTGCATCATCCAGTCTGTCTCAATGCTACTCAGCATCCAGGATACTCTTTCTCTTGCCCATCTGTTCTCAGGATATGAATGAACCAGCCAGTTTTGTGCAGGGCTCTGTGGAGGGGTGTCCTGACAGTGATTTGGATAGCCCCCCCTACGTGCCACGTGAGTGTACTGCAGCTGAGTAGTTTCCTGTCTATATAAAATCAATGGAGGAGTTTAGTGAATTCATTCATTTCCATTCTGTCTCCATAAACACACATACAGGGGTGGTTGGAGGACAGCTGAACAGCGGTACACTCTGCATGTCAGCTCAACAGAACCTGTCCACTCACTACAACTTGCATAACCTCTATGGGCTGACGGAGGCTAGCGCCACCCACAGGTCAGACACAGCACTACAGGGATCAGTGTCGCACTTATCCTGAGACTGTTGGCACTTTTACTTCTGGTTGTTTGAATGAAGCAGATTGTATTCATCTTGTCTACATTACAAATTTGTAACAGTAGTTGGAAGATCAGTTATAGCCTTTGACCCTCTCAGTGCCCTGGTGAAGGTCCGGGGGTCGCGACCCTTCGTGCTGTCCCGCTCCTCCTTCCCTGGCATCGGCCGTTTCTCCGGAGTCTGGACGGGAGATGTGAGGAGCGACTGGGAGCAGCTCAGATACACCATCCCTGGTGAGGGGAAAGACATCCCCAAGGTTCCCATCTCCATTCCAAGCCATTCCCATTCCTATTCTCAACGAGATTCCCAACGCCATTCACAAGCCCTGTGTGTTTTAGCCATCAGACTATTAATGGCACCGATGCACCATCCAGACAGTACACGTTGCAGTGTGCTCATACTCAGCAGTTTGTCTCTATTGTCTTTAGTTGAAAGAGTGCCTAGACAGAGTTGGAGCCTTTTCAGTGGTAGTTGTCTAGGGACTTGAATGAGGGGTTTGAATAGAAAAATAGAAAAATGGAACCACCTACTATTTATTTGACTGTATGTAGCTAGCAAGTACAGAGAGATGCCTCTGACTGCCTGACATCAAAGTTAAATAATGAATACAGTAATAATGAATGAAGGGAATTAATATGTCCAATATCTGTCTGTCCCTCCACCCCCCAGCGGTGCTGCTGTTTGGCCTGTTCGGGGTGCCCCTGGCGGGGGCGGATGTGTGTGGTTTCGGGGGGGACACCACAGAGGAGCTGTGTGTACGCTGGACCCAGCTTGGAGCCTTCTACCCCTTCATGAGGAACCACAACGACAAGCCCAACGCTGTAAGTGGTGCTGTGTGTGTGTGTGTGGGTGTGTGGTTTTATGGTCTTTACAGTTAACTCAGTTGGATAGGAATTTACCACAATCTTTTCCTGACCTGCTAGTGTCTTTTCCCTGTGTCTATGTAACAGTCCATCAGTCCCATGTATTATGAATGGAGGTAACTCTAGCTCTGTGTGTAGCCCCAGGAGCCCTATGTGTTTGGGCAGGAGGCCCAGGAAGCCATGCGTAGCGCGGTGACGTTGCGTTACTCTCTCCTGCCGTTCCTCTACACACTCTTCTACCACGCACACACCTCCGCAGACACTGTGGCCACGCCTCTCTTCCTCCAGTACGTCCCTCTACTCCTCTCTTCTTCAGTTGCCATTGTCCACTCTTCCCTTCTCTCTCTCTTCAACATTTGGATACTATTGTAAACCATCTTATTTACTGTGTTGATACTGTTCTCTGGCCCTCCTCCCTATCTGTCCATCTCTCCCAGGTTCCCCTCCGACCCTAACTGCCAGACCATAGACAGACAGTTCCTGTGGGGGAGTTCTCTGCTCGTCAGCCCAGTGTTAGAGCAGGGTGCAGTGGAGCTGGCTGCCTACCTCCCCCCAGGGACTTGGTACAGTCTGCACAATGTAAACAGCTCCTCCATTCAATACAGTTAGACACTGAGCACCCTGCCCTCAGAACAGGCTCAATTTGTCGGGGCACGGACTCTACAAGGTGTCAAGCCTTCCACGGGGATGCTGGCCCATGTTGACTCCAATGGACCATTCTTGATACATACGGGAAACTATTGAAAGCCCAGCAGCGTTGCAGTTCTTGACACAAACTGGTGCGCCTGGCACCTACTACCATACCCCATTCAACGGCACTTAAATCTAATGTTTTGTACACTCAGTGTATTTGTATAGGCCTTTCATAATGTCACTGCAATTAGTTCTCAACTGCTTAACTTCTTAAGGCTAGCGGGATCGAAATCGACAACATCCGGTGAAATTGGAGAATGCCAAATTCAAATAAAAAGTTGTAATATTAAACATTCATGAAAATACAAATGTCATACATCATTCAAAAGCTTAGAATCTTGTTAATCGAACTGCGTTGTCCGATTTACAATAGGCTTTACGGCGAAAGCGTAGCATGCAATCTTTTTGAGGACGGCGCCCCACAACAACATAATTTTCAACCAGCACAAAAATCGCAAATAGCGATAAAATAAATCACTTACTTTTGGAGATCTTCCTCTGTTTGCAATCCTAAGGGTCCCAGCTACACAATGAATGGTTGTTTTGTTCGATAAAGTCCTTCTTTATATCCCAAAAAGTCAGTTTAGTTGGGGACATTGATTTCAGTAATCCAATCATTCAACATGCAGACAAAGGAATCGGCACAAGTCACCGGTACAAGTCAAACGACGTTCCTTATTAATCCTCAGGTACTCTAATATCTAAATAAACAATAATATTTAATACAGAGACTAGTATGTTCAATAGGGAAGATAAATTAAAAAGAGCCACCCCTCATTCACGTGCCAAAAGACTACTTTCCTAATAAGGCTCTCCTTGGATAAACTACATTTACTTGTTCGTCTTTCAAGAAACAAGCCTGAAACCTTGTATAAAGACTGTTGACATCTAGTGGAAACCATAGGTACTGCAATCTGGGAGCTATTGTTTTTGTATAGCCCATAGGCTTCCATTGAAAAGGCCTGTGACATCCAAAAGAAAAAAATTCTGGATGCATTTTCCTCAGGTTTTCGCCTGCCATATCAGTTCTGTTATACTCACAGATATTATTTAGAAACAGTTTCTATAGAAACTTCAGAGTGTTTTCTATCCAATATGCCTATCCTAGCTTCTAGGCCTGAGTAACAGGCAGTTTACTTTGGGCACGTCAGACAGGCGGAAATTCAGGAAACTGCCCCCTAGCCCTAACACGTTAAAGGGATTCCTAGGAGACCAAGACCATCTTTTCTGTCGTTAACAGACGTAAATTGATAAAAATCCATCTGTGTGAGCCTTTCTTAGGGACCAGGCAAATATGTGTAATACTGTTGTACTGTGTATACTATAACCATATTTCAATGGTCATCTCTTTCATCCCTTCCTCCATAGGGCCAGCCGTTTTACAGTAAGGGTCAGTACCTGCTCCTCCCAGCCCCTCTGGACACCATCAATGTCCATGTGAGAGAGGGACACATCATCCCACAGCAGGTGTGTGTCCTCTGTACACAATAGAATTTGGTTGGCTGTTGTTTCATTGTGTGACAAAGCTTCATCTTAGGCCCGTATTGTGGGTGTTACATACTGATGGTGGAGGAGATGAATGAGCTGCCAAACTCTCATATCATGAAATCAATTGAAGTTATTTGTCATAGAACAAGAGACACACAATTTCTTTGTGAAACTATGTGATGAAACCTAAAATTAAATACTCTCTGCGTACTAATCTGACAGTTGTTTTGAAGCTTGAGTTTTCTGTGTAAAACCTGTTGCCTGTCTTAGTCAGTAATTATATATTTCAATGGAAAATACCCTCAAAACCCCTGTAACTGAGATACAGGAGCCAGGCCTGACCACCTCAGCTTCTCGCAGTAACCCTTTCCTCCTGATGGTGGCGCTGTCTGCTGGTGGCTGGGCCTGGGGTGACCTGTTCTGGGACGACGGGGACAGTCTGGACACCTTCCAGAGAGGAGACTACTCCTATGTTATCTTCATCGCTGGACAGGTAGGAGATGTAGAGATCGCATAGGGTCCTGAGTTTTTCCTGATCACATGACCTGACCAAGGAAAACTGTGGGCCATAGTTATAGCCCACTTCAAGGCTATCCCTGATGCAGTGAAAAAAATGAAGTAAGCTTTATGCGACATCTTTTTGAGTGCAGACCATCAAACCTTTTGTTTGTCCTACTTCAAGGTATTTCATGACATTTGGGTAGGAAAAACGTAGGGCCCTAAATGGACATTAAAGAGAGGATGGAGATCAGGGAATTATCTAAGGTGATTTGGATGTTTCTGCAGTACAGTATGTTTCTAGCAATGCTCTCAATATTGAGATCCAGGTCCAATCCAATCAAGATAGAAGATGTACTCTTTCCCTGCCATCCTGTGAACAGTAGACCTAACTGTAATGTCTAATGTATAGTGGTACTATACATGTGTGTGTTTGCCAGTGGGGATAAATAAGGTTTTCATTTGATCCAGTCCCAGGTGGTTAGTGACCCCTTGCGTCAGAACGGGGCGCTGGACGGGCTGGTGCTGGGAGGGCTGCGGGTGTTCGGGGTGCCTTCCCCACCCCGCTATGTATGGGCCAACGGAAAGAAAGTGAGGGATTTCTCTTATCGGACTGACATCAAGGTGAGCTGTAGCTGGCTGAGTTACCTCTATAGAGTTCAGAATTAAGAAATAGTAGAATGGACATTATAATTATGCTTGCCTACCTGTCTATTCTACAGTATAATATTAGATATTGTTTTTAATCCTGTCTGTAGGTTCTGACGGTGACCAGCCTGGCCCTGCCCATGTCAGAGGTGTTTGAAGTCCTGTGGACCTTATGAACCAGTGAGCCTTATGTACTGTATTATTTCAGTGAACCTCATAATGGCTCAGTGGACTCTGACCCAGTAGACAGCCTCTCAGGTGGTTCTGGAACTCCTTACCTAGCAAGTCTCTGACAAAAACCTCCACCCAAAGTTGCCCCTCCATCACTGCTACCCTAGGTAAGCCATTGCTCTAATAGACTCCTGGGTTTTCGGAATGGACGGACTACACTGAACTATTTTTGGAAATCATGTTTTTGTATTCAACTGTATTTTCAATAAAATATGTGAAAAGGACTAGAGTGAACTGTGTGGGTGAAAGCTCAATCAGATATCTCTCCATTTCCTTGTTGTTGCAGATGAGTGATTACATGACATTGTCTCAGGTGAGATACTGAGACAGTGATGTGAGAGACATTTGGGGTCATTTTAGAACACTAGGCCGAAATGTATTATTGTTTTACCATTTTAATTTGTCTCTAAGAATGTATTTTTTAAAATCTTTTTAACCTTTTATTATTTTATTTGTTAAGCACTTTTGAAATGCATCACCTGTAAGAAATGTTCTCTATAAATAACATTTGATTGATTGATAAATCTTGTGCTGAGGAGGACAGCAGTGGCTCTACACAATTGTTTTTATTAATTTAACATCTAAAATTGACCAGAATATCCCCATTCTGTACTCTTCCAGTATGATGGTAGGCTCTGTGTTAAGTCTCATCAAATTACTTCCTGTGATATTGCCATATTGTTACCATTAAAGGCAATTGATAGCTCTGGGTTTGTTTCTCCTAAGCTAAGCATTGTTTCTCATGTTCTCCTATTAGTGAGATGTCACCACTCAGTGTTTGAATATGCAGTCAATTATCTCTTTCTTAATCTACTTCATAGTCCCGAGGGCGGTCTAAGGCACTGCTTCTCAGTGCTAGAGGCGTCACTACAGACCATGGTTCGATTCCAGGCTGTATCAAAACCGGCCGTGATTGGGAGTCCCATAGGGCAGCGCACAATTGGCCCAGCGTCGTCCGGGTTTGGCCGGGGTAGGCCATCATTGTAAATAAGAATTTGTTCTTAACTGACTTGCCTAGTTAAATAAAAATAGTCTTCCCATCTGGTGAACATTGCCTTATAACTCAGTGCAGTTAAGCTCAATACAATTGCATATTGTAAACAATTCTGAATTGTACAAAATATCATACCTGTAGTATGGTTATGTTAGCTTATGTTTTAAATGCTTTTTTGTTATTGTTTAAAACATTGGCCTCGAAATACCTTGTTTTGAAATAGTCATTTTGAGATGTGCTGTTTATTGTTTAAATGATTGCTCATTGTCCTTGCTGCCAGTGGTTTACCTGCCATATATAAGAGTTCCAGCGGGACATCTGAGATCCGCGTCATGATGCTCCAACTCCACTGGTCCTGATGATGCTCATGTGAGTTCGGGATCAGCCAACTGCAGTGAAGCTTTAGGCATTGACCTCTAAAACGGCATACTATGATAAAAGGTTAGCCTTACTTAGATGTATCATTGTGATGTGTTGATGAGGATCATTTGCTTTTGCTAATAAGACAAACATACTTCCAAATGTAATGTTATCCTAATAGTTGACTGGCCCGTGCATTCACAGAAGCAGCCTTTATCCAGTCTGCCATCCCGGAAGCAGAGGAATTTGGGGGTTGGGTTAGAGAAACATAGCAGCTCGGCGTGCGGTAGAGGAAGACCGCACGGATACAAACACGCACACCGCGTAACAAAATACCGAAGACGTGACCTCAAACTACACGGATACAACCACCATAAACACCGCTTCGCTTCGGAATGGATAAGCGGCAAAGACAGTAGTCTCGGGTGGGACAGAGGGTGAGAAAGCAAGACTGCATCGCCTGTGTTTTTGAGTGTGCATTTATTAAGTCCCCTGCTCGCACAGGTGTACACCGATGACCGAAAAGGAATCCAACGACCTCGTTTATTATGGATAAGGTCATGGTGTTTGTAGCCTACACAACCCCCTTATTTCCTAGGCTAGGCTATTCCTTTGGCGAACTATGCGGGTTGGTCGGGATGTGCACTGCATGTGATGGGTAGAAAATTTAGGACATAGGCCAGCCAGCTAGTATTCGTGATGTTAGGCTTAACTACAGATAAAATCCCTGCCCGGACAAACCGATAGCAATGTCGGAGAGGCAGGAGAAGGACCGGGCCGGTGAAAAATAATGCTGCGGCAGCGAGAATCCCGCTGTTCCATCCTCTCCTGTCAAATGGATGTTGCCTGTCATTGATACAATGTGTCAATAGTTGATGTAGCCTCGTCGTCACGGACGGCACGCCACTCTTGAGGATACTCCTCTGTTACTATGTCGCGTAGGCTATTGATAGCCATATGGAAATTATAGCTATAGACTATCTCATTGACTTCATATCTACCTGTTTATAGCTGTAACAGGGTCAAATTATAGGCCTATGCCTTGTGAATGTGATTTGGGAAGGTGGACTAAGCCAACAATTTTCAGAGATGTCTCACCTAGGCTACTTCCATTCAAGCTCTACTTTACTAGGTCCAATGTAAACAGAATACTTATTGCTCTGTCTGTGTCTGATACATAGCCTATTGACTCTTTGCTCATGGAAGTGAGTCAGCCTGAGGGATTGCAACTCACTGATAGTGTATGTGGTTATTTAATGTCTTTTAGCTGCCCCCCAAGCAGTGGTTTGGTGTCACAATCCAGATGAACAGGAGAGGCAGTTAATTAGGGAAGCCTCCTCTATTCAAATGTCAGCAGCCTGACAAGTTTGTTAGCGTGGCCCGGAGGTGAACTTGGACCCACTGATCTGAGGCACTGGAACCCTCTGCCTTTATAGTCATTGTGGCTGACAGGACACAGTGGGATACTGTACTGATACACTCACTCTGTATTCTCATTGGGAAAGTTTTGTTGTCTCAGAAAATCCTTAGGACTGTTTTGTTTGAAGTTTTCTGAACAAAACAACTACATACAGCAAGGCAGAAGGAGATGAATACTAAATGAGATTAATGGCTACAGACAAAATGATGACAGAATGCAGACTTCACACTCACAGGAGAGTAACAGGTTCTTTGGAAAGCTACAGTAGGACCAGTGTGAGGTGACAGAGGCTAAAGTGGAGGAGACAAGGCATTGTGTGAACACACTGAGGTGATGACAGCATGGAAGAAGGAGAGCGCATTGTGCTATATCAGTCAGGCTCCCTGCTTAGTCACATGCTGAATATGGAATCATATCACACTCTGACCTCTTCTCGCCCCCGCTGCTATCATACCGGCCAGAATAACCTCAGGCTATGGATACACACAGAGAACTGGTTATAGCTGTTGTTTTACCACCAAATAACCTCTAACTTCCCTGTTTTGGTGGAGATCTCCACTGTCTATCCACTGGTTAGGGGTCGCTGTTGTCTGGGGTGACCAGAAGCAGAAAAATGAACAATGAAATGTAGCTTTAATCTGTTGAGGTATGGATGGAAGGTCCAGGCGGGCATGGTGGTTGACACTGAACACCTGGTATAGTGAGTTCAGCCTGGTTTACTACTGCTCATTTACAAGTGGATTCAATGGATTGGCTTTGTTCTGTAAGCAGTTACCATGTCCATGTGAGCAGCTCAGCACTATGGCCAGAGTGGATTTAGGATGGTTGTAGTACTGAAGTATAGCGTGTACATGCAGTGTTCTTAGAAAGGTAGCCTAAGAGAGAAACTTAATCATTGTAAAGTGTTACCCGGCCAAATGAGTAAATTTGTTGCATTCCTAGAAACCTCACTCACTCTCCCTAGCCTGGTACCCGGTCTGTTTGTGCTGTCC
The DNA here is from genome assembly GCA_003317085.1 of Hucho hucho. Lineage (NCBI taxonomy): Eukaryota > Metazoa > Chordata > Actinopteri > Salmoniformes > Salmonidae > Hucho > Hucho hucho. The sequence continues at coordinate 131,677 of QNTS01001424.1, read as the reverse complement.
TGCCAACTCCCATGATCATTGTCAGTCCAAAGACCATAGCAGTTGGCAAGACGGCACAAACATATCTGGGACCAGGCTACAGTACATACTCCCTGGCCTTGCCCGGATTCCGGGGTAGAAGACTTCTTGTCCGAGTCCTGATAAGCCAGTAGGGTGAAGTTACCCCTAGATGCTGATCTTGTGTCAGTTTTGTATTTCCCCCACAAATGGTTAAGGTTAGGATTGGGAGAGGGGAAGCTGATCCTAGATCTTTACCGAGGGGAAACGTCACCCTGGAGCCCTGTTAACAGGAAGTCGTGGGGCATAGAGTTAATCAGAGGAGGTAAACATGGTTACCTCCCAAATGGCACTCTATTCTCTATGTAGCGCAGTACTTTTTACATAAGCACATAGGGCTCTGGACTAAAGTAGTGCACCATATAGGGGATAGGGTGCCATTTGGGTCACAGGTCATGACTCAGGGTTCTGAGGAAGAGGAAAAGGAGGGAACATTCCACACATTCAGTAGTAGTGGGGCACTGGGAATGTGTTAGATGTCAGCTTGTCCATAGACTGTAGTGATCGGGAACTAGGCTACATTATCATGGGGTCGTACAGAGGAACTTACACAGTATCGAGTAACACTGATATGCCAGTAGCGATAGTGGCCAATTCCAGTCATAGGAGAAAGGTTGACTGGAGTGAACAGCAAAATGATTTTGTTTACAGTCCTAGTGTAGTCTCTTTCATCAGCCGCTGTGAAATCTATGAGTCTGGCATGTGAGACCAGTCATAGTACACAGTTGTGTGACATGTTGAGAATAGCCATAGATGCTGACATCAGTTAGCTCCTAATAACAGGCTAGGATTTCACATAGAATGAGTGACCAGGTTTGTGTAGTGTGTGTGTGTGTGTGTGTGTTTATTCAAGGTGGGACACACACTTGCACACACACGCCGACACTAATAGAGCCAATTGTGTGAGTCAAGATAGTTGACGTGGCATAGGAAAACACTAACTGTGAATTTTTGTTGCATGCCAGGGTTGACTTGTCGGGGTCAGAACACACTAATACTATACAAACATCACAGTGTAACTTAAGTACAAATGTCTGTCACTGCCTTAAAATGAAAGCTCAAACTGTAAAGGAGTTAGCTTTGCCATGTATGATTGTATAACGATTATATACGTTGCTTTCAGAAAGTATTCACACCCCTAGATTTATGTTGTTACAGCCTGAATTAAAAATGAATTAAATATATATTTTTTTCTCACCCATCACAATAATAATGACAAAGTGAAAACATGTTTTTAGACATGTTAGGAAATTTTAAGAGCTTTGGACACCTGGATTGTACAATATTTGCACATTATTCTTTTCAAAATTCTTCAAGCTCTGTCAAGTTGGTTGTTGATCATTGCTAGACAGCCATCTTCAATTCTTGCCATAGATTTTGAAGTAGATTTGAGTCAAAACTGTAACTAGGCCACTCGGGAACATTCAATGTCGTCTTGGTAAGCAACTCCATTGTATATTTGACATTGTGTTTTAGGATATTATCCTGCTGAAAAGTGAATTTGTCCCCCAGTGTCTGTTGGAAAGCAGACTGAACCAGGTTTTCCTCTAGGATCTCGCCTGTGCTTAGCTCTTCGTTTCTTTTCATACATTTCTTTTCATACTAAAAATCTCCCAAGTCCTTGCCGATGGCAAGCATACCAATAACATGATGCAGCAACCACCATGCTTGAAAATATGAATAGTGGTACTCAGTGATGGGTTTTCTTGTATTTTCCCCTGCTTTGTATTCAGGACATAAAGTTGATTTCTTTGCCACATTTTTTGCAATTTTCATTTAGTGCCTTATTGTTAACAGGATGCATGTTTTGGAATATTTTTTATTCTGCACAGGCTTCCTTATTTTCACTCTGTCAATAACAATGCATTCAGCAAGTATTCAGACCCCTTCCCTTTTCCCACAATTTGTTACATTACATCCTTATTCTAAAATTGATTAAATTCGTTTTTTCCCTCATCAATCTACACACAATACCCCATAATGACAAAGTGAAAATAGTCACACGCTTATATAAGGTCTCACAGTTGGCAGTGCATGTCAGAGCAAAAACCGAGCAATGAGGTCGAAGGAATTTTCCTTAGCTTCGAGACAAGATTGTTTCGAGGCACATCTGGGGAGGGGTACCAAAACATTTCTGCAGCATTGAGCAATCGGGGGAGAAGGGCCTTGGTCAGGGAAGTGACCATGAACCCGATGGTCTCACTGACAGAGCTACAGAGTTCCTCTGTGGAGATGGGAGAACCTTCCAGAAGGACAACCGTCTATGCAGCACTCCACCAATTAATTTACCATTATGGTAAAGGGGCCAGATGGAAGCCACTCCTTGGTAAAAGAAACATGACAGCCCGCTTGGAGTTTTCCAAAAGGCACTTAAAGGACTAAGACCATGAGAAACAAGATTCTCTGGTCTGAATGCCAAGTGTCACGTCTGGAGGAAACCTGGCACCATCCCTACGGTGAAGCATGGAGGTGGCAGCTTCATGCTGTGGGGATGTTTTTCAGTGGCAGGGACTGGGAGACTAGTTAGGAATGAGGGAAAGATGAACGGAGCAAAGTACACAGAGATCATTGATGAAAACCTGCTCAGGACCTCCGACTGGGGCAAGGGTTCACCATCCAACAGGACAACGACCCTAAGCATACAGCCAAAACAACGCATGGGAGAATCTCCCCAAATATAAGTGTGTCAAGCTTGTAGCATCATACCCAAGAAGAATTTAGGCTGTAATTGCTGCCAAAGGTGCTTCAACTAAGTACTTAGTAAAGGATCTGAATACTTATGTAAATCAAATTGTATTTGTCACATACACGTGTTTAGCAGATGTTATTGCGGGTGTAGCGAAATGCTTGTTTTTCTAGCTCCAACAGTGCAGTAATATCTAACAATTCACAACAATACACACAATACGCACAACCTAAAAGTAAAATATTGGAATTAAGGAATATATAAATGTGATATTTCAGTTTTTTATCTTTAATAAATTAGCTAACATTTATAAAAACCTGTTTTTGCTTTGTCATTATGGGGTATTGTGTGTAGATTGATGAGGGGGAAAAAAACAATTTAATACATTTTAGAATAAGGCTGTAACGTAACAAAATGTAGAAAAAGTCAAGGGGTCTGAATACTTTCCAAAGGCACTGTATACTGTATATATGATTTGTTACTTTGAATAGGCAAATGTCATACTGTAAAGCACTAGTGCCCCATGTCCTCCATTCTGACCTGATTCTGTCTCTCTCCATCCCTGTCCCCCTCTCTCACCTTTCCTCCTCCCCACCCCAGAGGATGGGCGCAGAGTCCTGGTGTCGGTGTAGATGTCTCTCGGTCGGCTCTTGCGACGCGCCTCCTCCAAGGCCTCGGACCTCCTGACCTTTAACCCAGGGTCGGCGGGGTCGCGGAATGGCTTGGATGGAGAGATCATCTTCTCCAAGAACAATGTGTGTGTGCACCCTGCCGAGCCCCTGCCGGGCCTGCCCGAACACCACCCAGGTACAGTATATAGCTGTCTAGGAGTCCCCTACATAAGAGTCCTATTCATTAGGGCACAACGTAGCGAACGCTTTTGCAACGGAAAACGGAGAAGAGCATTTCTTATCAGACAAGTTCAGGCAGTCCCTTCCTGTTTCAGTCCATTTTCTTGCGTTTGGTGCCTAATACATACAACCCTGGGGTGTATTCAGTGAGCTGAACTATTCTGAACATCACAGAAATGTAATGAATAGCACTAACACGATTCCCAATTCTACCTGACAATCATATTTGTTCTACACCTAACATTTCTATCTGAATGTTCTGTAACATTACATCCTCCTGAACAGAACCCAGCAATGACTATAGCATTCACCTGTTCACCTATTCCTCTGCTGTTCTTCTCTTCCCAGTGGGTCCTGTAGTGTCTCTCTCACTTTCCACCATGTACAGATGAACTCTCACCTGAGAGATATGAGACTGTATGGTTCATTGTCTCTCGCCTCTGCATTTCCTTGTTTGTTCTGAGTCAGATCTCCTTATCTTCTTTTCAGGTTATTTCCTCTTTGTCTCACTTGTTTTGTGCCATACTTTTAAGTAATGTTTCCATGTACAGCATGCCACTGCTTTGCCACCTCTTCCATCATGGGATGGTATGTTAGCTATGTACAGTATTGTTGTGTATCAGCTTATTAAGGTTATAGATGTCTAATCTATTATAGTTCTCAGGCCAACATCTTTTTCCCCATGAACCATAAGTCAGATTGACTCCAGGTATGGATAGATATACCAAAATTCACTCCAGATTTGGTATACAGTGAGGGAAAAAAGTATTTGATCCCCTGCGGATTTTGTACGTTTGCCCACTGACAAAGAAATGATCAGTCTATAATTTTAATGGTAGGTTTATTTGAACAGTGAGAGACAGAATAACAACAAAACAATCCAGAAAAACGCACGTGAAAAAGGTTATAAATTGATTTAAGTATTTGACCCCTCTGGAAGACATGACTTAGTACTTGGTGGCAAAACCCTTGTTGGCAATCACAGAGGTCAGATGTTTCTTGTAGTTGGCCACCAGGTTTGCACACATCTCAGGAGGGATTTTGTCCCACTCCTCTTTGCAGATCTTCTCCAAGTCATTAAGGTTTCGAGGCTGACGTTTGGCAACTCGAACCTTCAGCTCCCTCCACAGATCTTCTATGGGATTAAGGTCTGGAGACTGGCTAGGCCACTCCAGGACCTTAATGTGCTTCATCTTGAGCCACTCCTTTGTTGCCTTGGCCGTGTGTTTTGGGTCATTGTCATGCTGGAATACCCATCCACGACCCATTTTCAGTGCCCTGGCTGAGGGAAGGAGGTTCTCACCCAAGATTTGACGGTACATGGCCCCGTCCATCGTCCCTTTGATGCTGTGAAGTTGTCCTGTCCCCTTAGCAGAAAAACACCCCCAAAGCATAATGTTTCCACCTCCATGTTTGACGGTGGGGATGGTGTTCTTGGGGTCATAGGCAGCATTCCNATGGTCTTGTAGCCCATTCCAGCCTTGTGTAGGTCTACAATCTTGTCCCTGACATCCTTGGAGAGCTCTTTGGTCTTGGCCATGGTGGAGAGTTTGGAATCGGATTGATTGATTGCTTCTGTGGACAGGTGTCTTTTATACAGGTAACAAACTGAGATTAGGAGCACTCCCTTTAAGAGTGTGCTCCTAATCTCAGCTCGTTACCTGTATAAAAGACACCTGGGAGCCAGAAATCTTTCTGATTGAGAGGGGGTCAAATACTTATTTCCCTCATTAAAATGCAAATCAGTTTATAACATTTTTCACATGCGTTTTTCTGGATTTTTTTGTTGTTATTCTCTCTCACTGTTCAAATAAACCTACCATAAAAATTATAGACTGATCATTTCTTTGTCAGTGGGCAAACGTACAAAATCCGCAGGGGATCAAATACTTTTTTCCCTCACTGTATCTATCTATCTGACTTCTGGTTCATGGGAAGAAGGTTTTGTCCTGAGGAGAACTGACTTCAGGGAACCTTTTCTCTTATGGTGTGATCTTCTCAGGTGACTTCGGTGCTTTGTGTTTTCTTGTGTGTCCTCTCTTTCTCAACCTGTCTCCAATCCTCTGATGATATGATCTCATCAGGGTGTGTGTGTGTGTGTTCTTGTCCACATGTCTGTGTTCCTGTGTGTTTGCGGCCATGTTTCTCCCTCTCTCTCATGCCTCCCTTCTCTCCTCAGGGTACCTGTGTGTGCACATGGAGAAGGATGAGAGCCTGGGAACCACTCTGATCCTAACCTGGGTTCCCAACTCCCGCATCCAGAGACAGGACGAGGAGGCTCTGCGCTACATCACCCCAGAGAGCTCACCTGTCCGCAGGAACGCTCGGCGCAGGCCCCGCAGGTAGAGTGGGGAGAGGGGAACCTAATGGACTTCTGTAGGTGGTGATATGGCAATAACTGGTTTATTTGTGATAACTGCTTGTATCCTGACAACTGAGCCGGAACTTTTGTAATACAGGTTAACACTAAGGATTGTGGTTCATTTCAATCTGGTCTTATCTAATTGAATTTCATCCTCTGAAAAAAACATATTTTATGGTAACACTGTAATGTTAACCCTACCTGCAGGCCCCACTCCCGACACCCTCCCGCCCAGGAGGAAGATGAGGACCGGGAGGAGGAGGAGAGGATCGGGAACGGAACTGGGAATGGGGGGGGCCTGGGTCTGGAGGCCAGCGTAGAGCCCCATCCTCCCCAGCAGCAGCAGCCCCAGTCTGGGGGGGATGAGGGGGATGAGGGGTCCTGTGAGCTGTCGGCTGACGAGGTGAGCAGGGACAGCACCATGGGTTCGGACTCGGACACCTTCTCCTCACCCTTCTGTCTGTCGCCCGTCAGCGAGGCCCTCTTTGAGAGCAGCGGCTCTGTGTTCCTGGACAACGAGAGCAGGTGATCTGGGAGGGGATGGGTTTGTGTGTGTGGATAATCCAGACCTTGGTTCAAATTGTAATTTAAATCATTTAAAATATCAGGGCTTGATTGAGTTTGCATGTTGTCATTAAACCAATAGAAAAAGTCAGGCTAATGCAAATACTAAAAGTATTTGAATGCAGGGCTGTTATGTGTGTACGTATTTTTTTGTGACTTGTGTTAGACATAGATACGAATAGGGTGTTTTAGTGAAAAAAAATTAAAGTTATTGTCATTTGGATTTTGTGTGAATTATCTCTGCGAGGTAGCTATTGATATGCAGGGCACTAATGGAAATGGGAGCTGTAGTTTCCATGGTATTTATAATTTATGTATGTATTGAATCCAGTCTCTGTCAGTTCAGACGCTGAATATCGGTGTCTTATCTCGCAATGGAAACATATTGAAATGGTTTAAGCATATAAGCGCATAACATAAATGTTTTTCCAATTATTTGGGTAGAGAAGCATCCAACTTGTTAAATACATACTTGAAACTGACTGCCTGAATGCAAACAAGAACCTGCAACCCATTTGTGTAAATATCCATAGCTTATTTTAGGTAACAGGCAATTTGATAGTTTCCCCACCACTTTATAAAAGAGTTTAAAAAAGAGAGAGAGAGCAGCAACAGTTTTCTGTGTTTTAAAGGGTATAATGTTGAACCCCCACTCCAGATGCCAGTTTCTCACCTCACAACAAGACAGAATGGATGTTTCTCACCAGATCAAGGTAGTTGTAATAGGCCAAACTTACCACACGGTGGAGCCACAGAGAAGAGGATATGTGTACTCTAACTGTCAGTGGGGGAGGTTCACACTTCACACCATTTTTTTTAATTAAACCTTTATTTATCTAGGCAAGTCGGTTATGAACAAATTCTTATTTACAATGGCTGCCTACCAAGGCTGGATGTGTGCACTCTGTAGGGAGAGAAAGGGCTGTTAAAGCAGATAATTACAAGGTTATGGTAATATCCAGTAGATGTAGGTTCTTATTGGCAACATGGGCCAAAACACACACATTGTCCTTCGCTAAATGCTATCCAATTAAAGCAGCTTAGTTAGCAGTTAGCACATATTCATTATGTGGTCCATGCAGGAATTGTACCGACAGCCTTGGTGTTGACAACACTCTGCTCCAACCAACTAAACCATCTGGACTAAACCACTATCATGTTGCTGTACTGACCTTATGGCCATTCTCCTTAACACATCCCTCAGAGGTCGTTTCCACACAGAGGTATTTGGCCAGAAACACAGCCCAGGATCAGGGAGTTTGAAGTGTGTGTGCTTGTGTGTGTGTATTTGTCCATTTACACTGTAAGTGCAGTTAGCGTGTGTGATTTGGCAGCTTTCTCTTGCACTGCCTCTAACCTTTTCTTCCTCTCTCTCTCTCTCTCTTTTTCTCTTTTTTTTCTCTTTCACTCTTTCTCTCTCTTTATCCTTCGCTTCCTGTACTTCCTCTCCCTCTCCCCCTCTTCACTCCCTCTCCATTTCTCCCTCTCCCTCCCTGGGTCTGTGTGAAACTCTCTTTGATTCCTCCCTGCTCCTGGGGTTGTTGTGCTGGGCTGTGTGTCAACTGGGTGTATTAGAGGAATGGAGAGTGGTCTGGTCCGGGCCTGCAGGCAGCAGCCAACCCCTCTGGAACAGCACAGCTCTCAGCTTTAATTGACACTGTTAAGGGGCCTGGGACTGGAAACATGTCACTAGGAATCATGCAGAGAGAAATAATCTGTGTGTAAGAACGTGAGTGGGGAGAGTGAGAAAGAGGGGAGTGTATAAGAGAGAGAGCGAGAGAGTACAGTATGTTTGTGTGTGAGAGAGACTGTGTGTGTGTCTGGTTCATCCTTGGGAGCAATTTCCAAACGCCTGAAGGTACCACGTTCATCTGTACAAACAATAGTACGCAAGTATAAACACCATGGGACCACGCAGCCGTCATCCCACTCAGGAAGGAGACCCGTTATGTCTCCTAGAGATGAACATACTTTGGTGCAAAAAGTGCAAATCAATCCAAGAACAACTGGCAAAGGACCTTGTGAAGATGCTGGAGGAAACAGGTACAAAATTATCTATATCCACAGTAAAATTTGTCCTATATCGACATAACCTGAAAGGCCGCTCAGCAAGGAAGAAGCCACTGCTCCAAAACCGCCATAAAAAATGCCAGACTACGGTTTGCAACTGCACATTGGGACAAAGATTGTACTTTTTGTAGAAATGTCCTCTGGTCTGATGAAACAAAAATAGAACTGTTTGGCCATAATGACCATCGTAATGTTTGGAGGAAAAAGGGTAGGCTTGCAAGCCGAAGAACACCATCCCAACCGTGAAGCACGGGGGTGGCAGCATCATGTTGTGGGGGTGCTTTGCTGCAGGAGGGACTGGTGCACTTCACAAAATAGATGGCATCATGAGGAAAGAAAATTATGTGGATATATTGAAGCAACATCTCAAGACATCAGTCAGGAGGTTAAAGCTTGGTCGCAAGTAGGTCTTCCAAATGGACAATGACCTCAAGCATACTTCCAAAGTTGTGAAAAAATGGCTTAAGGACAACAAGGTCAAGGTATTGGAGTGGTCATCACAATCAAATCAAAGTGTATTTGTCACTTGCGCCGAATACAACAGGTGTAGGTAGACCTTACAATGAAATGCTTACTTACAGGCTCTAACCAATAGTGCAAAAAAAGGTATTAGGTGAACAATAGGTAAGTAAAGAAATAGAACAACAGTAAAAAGACAGGCTATATACAGTAGCGAGGCTATTTACAGTAGCGAGGCTATAAAAGATACGAGGCTACATACAGACACCGGTTAGTCAGGCTGATTTGAGGTAGTATGTACATGTAGCTATGGTTAAAGTGACTATGCATATATGATGAACAGAGAGTAGCAGTAGCGTAAAAGAGGGGTAGGCGGGTGGTGGGTGGCGGGATACAATGCAGATAGATAGCCCGGTTAGCCAATGTGCGGGAGCACTGGTTGGTCGGCCTAATTGAGGTAGTATGTACATGAATGTATAGTTCAAGTGACTATGCATATATGATAAACAGAGAGTAGCAGCAGCGTAAAACGAGGGATTGGGGGGGGGCACACAATGCAAATAGTCCGGGTAGCCATTTGATTACCTGTTCAGCAGTCTTATGGCTTGGGGGTAAAAACGTTTGAGAAACCTTTTTGTCCTAGACTTGGCACTCCGGTACCGCTTGCCATGCGGTAGTAGAGAGAACAGTCTATGACTGGGGTGGCTGGTGTCTTTTTTAGGGCCTTCCTCTGACACCGCCTGGTGTAGAGGTCCTGGATGGCAGGCAGCTTAGCCGTACGCACTACCCTCTGTAGTGCCTTGCGGTCAGAGGCCGAGCAATTGCTGTACCAGGCAGTGATGCAGCCAGTCAGGATGCTCTCGATGTTGCAGCTGTAGAACCTTTTGAGGATCTCAGGACCCATGCCAAATCTTTTTAGTTTCCTGAGGGGGAATAGGCTTTGTCGTGCCATCTTCACGACTGTCTTGGTGTGTTTGGACCATTCTAGTTTGTTGTTGATGTGGACACCAAGGAACTTGAAGCTCTCAACCTGCTCCACTACAGCCCCATCGATGAGAATGGGAGCGTGCTCGGTCCTCCTTTTCCTGTAGTCTACAATCATCTCCTTAGTCTTGGTTACGTTGAGGGATAGGTTGTTATTCTGGCACCACCCGGCCAGGTCTCTGACCTCCTCCCTATAGGCTGTCTCGTCGTTGTCGGTGATCAGGCCTACCACTGTTGTGTTGTCTGCAAACCTAATGATGGTGTTGGAGTCGTGCCTGGCCATGCAGTCGTGGGTGAACAGGTAGTACAGGAGGGGAGCGAGCACGCACCCCTGCGGGACTCCAGTGTTGAGGATCAGCGTGGCAGATGTGTTGCTACCTACCCTCACCACCTGGGGTCGGCCCGTCAGGAAGTCCTGGATCCAGTTGCAGAGGGAGGTGTTTAGTCCCAGGATCCTGAGCTTAGTGATGAGCTTTGAGGGTACTATGGTGTTGAACGCTGAGCTGTAGTCAATGAATAGCATTCTCACATAAGTGTTCCTTTTGTCCAGGTGGGAAAGGGCAGTGTGGAGTGCAATAGAGATTGCATTATCTGTGGATCTGTTTGGGTGTTATGCAAATTGGAATGGGTCTATGGTTTCTGGGATAATGGTGTTGATGTGAGCCATTACCAACTTTTCAACGCACTTCATGGCTACAGATGTGAGTGCTACAGGTCTGTAGTCATTTAGGCAGGTTGCCTTTGTGTTCTTGGGCTCAGGGACTATGGTGGTCTGCTTGAAACATGTTGGTATTACAGACTCAATCAGGGACATGTTGAAAATGTCAGTGAAGACACCTGTCAGTTGGTCAGCACATGCCCGGCGCACACGTCCTGGTAATCCCTCTGGCCCCGCAGCCTTGTGTATGTTGACCTGTTTAAAGATCTTACTCACGTCGGCTACACAAAGCCCTGACCTCAATCCTATAGAAAATGTGTTGGCAGAACTGAAAAAGCGTGTGCGAACAAGGACGCCTACAAACCTGACTCAGTTACACCAGCTTTGTCAGGAGGAATGGGCCAAAATTCACCCAACTTATTGTGGGAAGCTCGTGGAAGGCTACCTGACACGTTTGACCCAAGTTATACAATTTAAAGACAATGCTACCAAATACTAATTGAGTGTATGTAAACTTCTGACCCATGTGATGAAAGAAGTAAAAGCTGAAATAAATCACTATTATTCTGACATTTCACATTCTTAAAATAAAGTGGTGATCCTAAGACAGGGAATTTTTACTAGGATTAAATGTCAGGAATTGTGAAAAACTGAGTTGAAATGTGTTTGGCTAAGGTGTATGTAAACTTCTGACTTCAACTGAATATGGCTCCAGTACAGCATCTATATGGCTCCAGTACAGTATTCTAAACCACTGAATGTAGTGCGTCTGTAGGACAAAATTGCTATAATTTTTTCTTAATCTTTAAAACTTTTAAATTCATAATGTATCTCAAGTCTTTTGCTGCCCTTTACAATTGTTAGAATCCAAAACATAAGTAATTAAATGATAAGGAATTTCCATGCAAATGTACAATAATACATTTATATTGTATCCTACTAAAACATAAAACCTAGTTTTAGCTCTTTTCCCTGCCCTCTCCAGAGTTTTGATTAGATGTTTTTATACTAAACAAAAATATAAATGCAACATGTAATTTGTTGGTCCCCTGTTTCATCAGCTGAAATATAAGATCCCAGAAATGTTCCATACGAACAAAAAGCTTATTTCTCTCAAATGTTGTGCACAAATTTGTTTACATCCCTGTTAGTGAGCATTTCTCCTTTGTCAAGATAATCCATCCACCTGACAGGTGTGGCATATCAAGAAGCTGATTAAAAAGCTTGATCATTACACAGGTGCACCTTATGTTGGGGCAATTCTTTTTTTCACACAACACAACTACACAGATGTCTCAAGTTTTGAGGGAGCATGCATTTGGCATGCTGACTGCAGGAATGTCCACCAGAGCTGTTGCTAGATAATTTAATGTTTATTTCTCTACCATAAGCCGCCTCCAACATTGTTTTAGAGAAATTGGCAGAGCCCAACTGGCTTCACTATCGCAGACCACGTGTAACCACGCCAGCCCAGGATCTCCACATCTGGCTTCTTCACCTGCGGGATCGTCTGAGACCAGTCACCCAGACAGCTGATGAAACTGGGGATTTGCACAACCGAAGAATTTCTGCACAAACTGTCAGAAACCGTTTCAGGGAAGCTTGCTGGTCGTCCTCACCAGGGGCTTGACCTGACTGCAGTTCACCAACTTCAGTGGGCAAATGCTTACCTTCGATGGCTGCTGGCATGCTGGAGAAGTGTGCTCTTCACAGATTAATTCCGGTTTCAACTATATTGGTCAGATGGTGTCGTGCGGGCGAGTGGTTTGCTGATGTCAATGTTGTGATTATGGGTTATGGTATGGGCAGACGTAAGCTATGGACAACAAACACAATTACATTTTATCGATGGCAATTTTGAATGCACAGAGATACCGTGATGAGATCCTGAGGCCCATTGTCGTGCCATTCATCTGCCGCCATCACCTCCTGTTTCAGCATGATAATGCACTGCCCCATGCTCTGGATCTACGCGTACTACAGCTTGTTCCAGTTCCCGCCAATATCCATCAACTTCGCACAGCCATTGAAGAGTGGGACAACATTCCACAGGCCACAATCAACAGCCTGATCAACTCTATGCAATGGAGATGTGTCGCGCTGCATGAAGCAAATGGTGGTCACACCAGATACTGACTGGTTTTCCGATCCACGCCCCTACATTTTCTTTAAGGTATCTGTGACCAACGGATGCATTTCTGTAGTCCCATTCATGTGAAATCCATAGATTAGGGCCTAATGAATTTGTTTCAATTGACTGATTTCCTCATATGAACTAACTCAATAAAATCGTTGAAATTGTTGCGTATTTGTGTATTTAATTCAGATCCCCATTAGCTGTTGAAAAAGCAGCATCCACACAACATAGAACATGACAACATGCAGAGCACTAATAGATAAGAACACTATTGTAAAACTACATTTAAAACCTCTAAAGAAAACTGTGTTGGTGTGTCTCTTCACAGTCCACGTTGTTCCTTGAGGTGTTTCATATTTCCTGCCTGAGTTACCATGTAGTCATGTTCCCAGCCTCTGTTCTTACTTGGGGGTTTTGGAGCTGTGATAATTGTCTGAAATACAAGTTGGTACTTTCAACACATCAATATTTCTTACAATGATCGACAGTGATTCAGTCAATCTCTCGTCCACTCTGAGCCAGGAGCGACTGATATGCATATTATTGACATTGGCCCTCCGTGTACAGTTGAGGGCCAGACGTGCTGCTCTGTTCTGTACCAGCTGCAGCTTTGCCGCACCTGACCGTACAACTGTTTGGTTGCATGTGATGTAAAAAAAGCAGAGCATCTCTTTATCACGGACAGACCTCTCCCCATCTTTACAACAATGCAATCAATATGCTTGGACCTTGACAGTTTATACTTCTTGGTGTTCTATTAGATTGTAGTCTCTTCTACTTGTTCAACAGCCACATTATTCATTGAGTTTAGGCACCATGGGTGTTGAGCCCCAGGCTCTGGTTCTCAGGGTGACGCCAGAGCTCTGTCCCCAGGGTAGAGCATCACGTAGGTGGGGAGCAGAGTGCTGTGGGCAGCCTGGTCTCACCCCAGCTTGTAGCTGTAGCTCCCCTGACGAGGGACATGCCATTAAAACAGCTTTTCCATCAAAACATGCTGTTGACATATACTGAGTGTACTAAACATTAAGAACACCTTCCTAATATTGAGTTGCACCCCCTTTTTGCTCTCAGAACAGCCTCAATTTGTCAGGGCATCGACGCTACAAGGTGTCGAAAGCGTTCCACAGGGATGCTGGCCCATGTTGACTCCAATGCTTCCCACAGTTGTGTCAAATTTTCCCTACACTCGCATTAACATCTGCTAACCATCTGCTAACCAGCACCGTTGCAGTTCTTGACACTTACATCTTTTGTCTATTCACCCTCTGAATGCCACACAGACACAATCCATGTCTCAATTGTCTCAGAGCTTGAAATTCCTTCTTTAACCTTTCTCCTTCCGTTCATCTACACTTTGTAGTGGATTTAACAAGTGACATCAATAAGGGATCATAGCTTTCACCTGGATTCAGTCTGTCATGGAAAGAGCAGGTGTCACTAATGTTTTGTCCACTCAGTGTATAGTCTGTGTATAACACTGTATACATAGGCTAAAGTGTAGTCGCTATAGAGAACAGCATCAGCTATTAGTGTGAACATTTAGCATTAGCTAACTGAGATCCACTGATGAGGTAGATGACATTTAAAACTTCTCCGTAAGCACCCGCTATTATGTTACCGTAAGCTATCTTCGCTTCATTGATTAAGTAGACGACATTTAAAACAGGTCCATGTTCAACACCTTCTGTTGATGCTGATTAGTTAACTGGAAAGACCATAGAGACAGCTTAGCAATATCTCTGTGAGAGTTACAGTAGTTAGCATGTAGCGCAGTTTAAAAATTCCTTTATTGAGACAATGTTTTAATCAATCAAATGTTGCCAGGTTTTATTACAGCAGACCATTAAGTGTGAGACTTTTGGTTTCTGTATGTTCTCTCAGAACCTCAATGTAATACAATAGGCCTATGACTCAGACCTGGGTTCAAATACTTTAAAAAATAATTTCAAGTGCTTCTGTCGGGCTTGATTGAGATTTCCTGTTGCAATGGAACCAATAGACAGGTCCCAAATGTGCAAAGCCTGCTCACCTGGCACTCCAACAGGCTAAAGCAAACGCTCAAAATATTTGAAAGATTTCAAATAGTATTTGACCCAGGTCTGCTATGACTAGGTTTATATTGAGGCAGAAAGAATCTCCCCACTCCTCTGTGCTGTAGTGTCCCAGAACTGGGACCTTGTTCATGATTTGATACATGATCCAGAGGGCAGTGAATCTGACCAATGAGGGGAGACCTCGCTGTCTTGTGTGTGTGTGTGTGTGTGTGTGTGTTAACGCAGTAGAGGAACCCCCAGCTCAGGTTACTGTGCCGTGAAAAAAACAGTGGCCGTGGGGGAATGACTGGGGAAATTGGAAGGCAGATGCTGTGATTTGTGTGTGTGCACAGTTTCTGTTGTATGCACTGTGTGTGTGACGTGCGTGGTTGCCCCCCTGCACAGTAACCGCCATGCATTCTTCTCATTCTCTGTCCCATGGTCTAAGCCAGCACAATCCCAGGACATAAAACAAGGGACCACAACAGGGCAGTAAATAGACTCCTGATATTCAACACTAGTCACAGACAATACATAGCCCTCTGGACCCTGTTTGCCATATCTATGCTTATGTGATGTTAGAATAACATTTGTGTGCAATGCAATGATTCTCAGTTTCCATTAGATGCTGATCTAAGGTCTGTTTTGCATTTAGCCAGTAATAGTTACAGGTGTAAGTGGGTTTAAGTTAATCTGATCCTATAACCTACTCAACTTCTCCCCCCTCATTTTCTCAGGGAGTTGTGCGACGAGTCCATGACTCATTCGGCTAGCTCCGCCTCCAGCCTGGACAGCCACGCTCCCTCTGAGATCAACAGCCAATCACAGGGCATGCGGTGGGAGGAACAGCAGAAGGTGCTGGCGTTGGAGCAGCTGGGGGGAGTGTTCCGGGTCGACCTGGGTCACATGAGGTCGCTCCGCCTCTTCTTCAGGTCAGCCAGGGGTCATAGGGGGTCATGCCTGGATATTTTATGACCTCAGGAACTTTACTCTCATAACAACTCACCTGCGTACAGTTGTGTTGTTTGGCCTGTGAGGGTAAAGGGGAGGATTAACATTGTCCAACTCAAACGATTACAAAATGAAGAAGTCACTTCAGAAAGTGGGCCTATATGTATGTAAAATACGTTGCTGAAATGTTTCTGAAATTCTTCTCCAACTGACAGTTTGCTGTATATGTTTATAAGCCATGTTTTAGCAGTGCAGGAACATTGTATGTGTATTTCTTTCAGCCAGTGTTTCTGGATGTTTGAATGGTATGTTGTGATTCCAGTGATGAGGCGTGTAACAGTGGTCAGCTGGTGATCGCCAGCAGGGAGAGCCAGTATAAGGTCCTTCACTTCCACCACACAGGTCTGGACAAGCTGGCTGAGATCTTCCAACAGTGGAAGTGCTGCAGAGAGACCCAGCTCAAAGACCAGGTGAGACATGTTAGCATTGGGGCTAGATATCATGTTCCTACAGTGTTAGCATTGTGGCTAGATACCATCTTATTTCAGCGTTATTATTGTGGCTAGATAGCATGTTATTTTAGTGTTAGCATAATGGCTAGTTCCATGATATCTCTCGCTATCTGCCCCACACCCATCTGTCTCGCTCTCTCTCTGCCCCCCACCTATCGATCTCGCTCTTTCTCCTCCCTCTCTCTTCCAGGTAGTGGATGAGAAGTCATGTATGCAGTTCTCCATCCGGAGGCCCACACTGCCGTCCGCTGAGACCCACCCAGAGGAACGTCTGTACCGCCGCCTGGACGTCACCACCTGGCTCCGACACCTCAACCACAACGGACAGGTGGAGGAGGAGTACAAGCTACGCAAGGTGAGTGTGTAGCTGTGGTAAGATCTTTTAAGACTGACAGACTTGCTTACATTTGTATACTATAACGTGTCTCTCTATTATGCATGGGAATATTTGGGAACAGATTACTTAAATAAAAATTACATGGAGCTGATTTCCTGGTGTTTTTAGTCTTATGTCAAACAATGAAAATGCAAATTTATTTTTTACAAAATTCTCCCACAAATTGGGGGGCCAAATAAAACCACCCCGCAGCACCTATTCGGCCCATGGGCCACCAGTTGAGGAACCCTGGTGTAGTTACTGTAGCTAACATTGTAGACTTCTACTACCCAGGCTGATCATGTCCTCTCTGTCTCTCCTCAGGCCATCTTCTTTGGGGGCATTGACCCATCCATCCGCGGGGAGGTGTGGCCCTTCCTACTGCACTACTACAGCTGTGACTCCTCCTCCCAGGAGAGAGAGGCCTGGAGACTGCAGAAACGCTCTGAGTACCATGACATCCAGCAGAGGAGGTAGGTGGCTGGGGGGTTTCCTATAACTAATGGCTGCACTGCTGCTGACCGTGTGTGTGTGTGTGTGTGTGCATGTGGGGGGGTTCTATTGTGTTCTTTTCGTTGAAAGAAGGACATTCATAACACTGGAAAATATGTGGTTAATTTATACAAAGGAATAAGGTGGCACCAAGCCATATCCTGCTAAATGTTAACACACACACACACACACACACACCTTGTGGTTTCACTTTGCAAATGGAGCAATCAATAGACACAATTACAGAACGTGTTATGGGAGTGCTGGGTGTAAATTAACAGGCCTCCTGGGTAAAAACATGTAATAGCTGATCAAATCATATTCTCATATTCTACCCATCAATATGTTGACTACAGTTCGATATGCACGCACCACGCATGCACTAAAAGAGAGTAAAGGGTGCAACCACGCAGAGTTTATTTTAACCTCCCAGCGTTACTTGTCTGTCCCTAATCCTCATTTCTTTTTTCAATACATTTACATTTCACATTTGAGTCATTTAGCAGACGCTTGTCCAGAGCGACTTACAGGAGCAATTATGGTTAATTGCCTTGATCAAGGGCACATTGGCAGATGTTTCACCTAGTCGGCTTGGATATTCGAACCAGCGACCTTTTGGTTCATGGCTGTACGCTCTTAATCGCTAGGCTACCTAAGCTTCCACACAGTGTGCATGTGTGCGCAAGTGTGTGTGCACGAGTGCACAGAATTGATATGATAATTGTCCGTTCTTCAGCGGAATGGCATATTAACCTTTAGAATACATCAGAAGATGTAATCCAAGCCAGCCAATTAGACGCTCTATTCCTCCTGTGATGTGATGAGGCTGATGGAAAAACACTTGACTGAGCCTCCAGGGGCCATTGGCTCATCATTAAGACCCTGGAACTACAGTCTCTGCCTTATAAAGGTGGTGGCACTGCTTAACACTCTACTTAAAGCCTGCAGATATAATGCATTATGATGCAGGTATAATAACTGATTAGACTTGTCATGAACATCGATGAAACCCTTATCTCTTTGTGATCAGGACTAAAGACCAGCCACTGTTAATTAAATCAATTAGTTCTATATGGTAATATAACATTAGATTATTTATGTAAGTCACATTTTGAAGAATCAATTATTGCTTGATTTTATGTTCTGTGCTGTAGCCAGTACTGTTGAAGATGTTAAACATGGATGATCCTGCTGGAGAGGAGAGAGATGTCAATATATACCTGTTCTGAACAAACACTGGAGGAGAAGAGGGTTGTGGAGAGTTGATTCAGTTTGTTTGTCTATTTTCTACAAGGTCTGATGTCTCTGGTCTTACATGTCAATGTTGAGTTACACGATTAGGGGATTCTGGTAGCAGGACCAGGTACAGCTGCTGACAGTTCTCCAGAAAGGGAAGAAGAGGGAGAGAGTGAGGCATGGAGGTATAGAGGGAACAAGGGACTGGGAGAGAGTGATCGAGGGACTGGGAGAGAGGAGTGAGGGAGGAGACGCCGAGGGAGAGGCAGACAAACACAGACCCAGAAAGTAAACAGTTGCGTGAAGTTGCATCAGGCCTGGTGTTATTGTTCCTGGCGGGGCTCGATGGAAAACAAATAGTGTTAATTAAATCCCCTCTGCTCTGCTCGTTAGGGTAGGGGTCAGGTCCTCAGTGTTCAGGTTCTCAGCCAGAGAGTGATGGGAGGGGGTTAGGGTTAGATCATGGGTTTACAGTGCCCCAACATCCTCACCCTACCCTTTTCCTGACATCCTATCAAGGGTTAAATTAAAAGTTACTTTTTGAAGTTGAGTAACTGCCCTTAAGTTTGGTTGACATTAATGCATAGCCCCAGTATTTAACCCAGTTTAAACCCCCTTCCTCCCTGTGTCTGTCCCTGCCACCCCCAGGTTGTCTATGAGTCCTGAGGAGCACAGGGACTTCTGGAGGAAGGTTCAGTTCACCGTGGATAAGGACGTGGTGAGAACAGACCGCAGCAACCACTTCTTCAGGGGAGAGAACAACCCCAATGTGGAGATCATGAGGTCAGGACAGCTGGCTCTCTGTCTGGGCATTTCCCTCTTTTCTCTCTCTTCTCTTACTCTCTCTCTTCTCTGCTGTCATTATTTTTCTTTAAATCTTACACTTTCTCTCCCCTACCACTCCTCTTTCCTCTCATCTCTATCCATATCCTTCCCTCTCTGTCACTCTTTATATTTCACTCTCTCCTCTCTTACTACTCTCTCACCCTTTTCTCCTCCCTTTCTTCCTCACCTTTTCAATTTCTCATCATCTTTCCTATCCCATAGTCCAGTGCACAGGAGGTTATATTGTACATGAATGTCATATTCTGAACCCTGGGGGAAGCTAGCTAATGACTTTCATGCTTTATTGACTCCCACTAAGTTGTTAGAGCACTAGTTCTGATGCATACTTACAGCTAATAGCTTCCTAACTGAGGAGCTAAAGGCTTTCACAACCAGGCTGTTTGTTAAGTGACTCTCATGGCTGGATCTCAGTATTTGTAAAAGTAACTGGGTCAAGTAGAGTAGGCGGGGTAGGTTAGAACTCTCATGTATTTTTATGGCCCAATATTATCTCACCACTTTTCATATTTGTCTTATTCATTCGCTTACTCTGATTTAATGCCATAGTGTTAATTAGCTTTAAGTTCCTCTGTGTCCACATCACTAAGGAATGATCATGGTCCACACACTCCAACACAGTCGAAGGCACAACAACACCTCTTCCCCCTCAGGAGGCTGAAAAGATTTGGCATGGACCCTCAGATCCTTATATAGTTCTACAGCGGCACCATTGAGAGCATCTTGACTGGCTTGCATCACCGCTTGGTATGGCAATTGCTTGGCATCCGACCGCAAGGCTCTACAGAGGGTAGTGTGTACGGCCCAGTACATCAATGGGGCCGAGCTCCATGCCATTAAGGACCTCTATACCAGGCGGTGTCTGAGGAAGGCCCAAAAATTGTCAGACTCCAGCCACCAAAGTCATAGACTGTTCTTTCTGCTACCGCACAGCAAGCGGTACCGATGCACCAAGTCTGGAACCAACATGACCCTGAACAGCTTCTACCCCCAAGCCATAAGACTGCTAAATAGTTAGTCCGGGTAGCTATTGGTTAACTATTTAACTATCTTCATTGACCCTTTTTGCCCTAACTCTTTTGACTCATCACATACACTGCTGTTACTATTTATTATCTATCCTGTTACCTGGTCACTTTATCCCTACCTATATGTACATATCTACCTCAATGACCTCGTACCCCTGCACATCGACTCTGTACTGGTACCCCGTGTATATAGCCAAGTTATCATTACTCATTGTGTATTTATTCCTTGGTTATTATTTTTCTATCATTTCCACATTTTTCTCTCTGCATAGTTGGGATGAGAAGTAAGCATTTCACTGTTGGTCTACACCTGTTGTTTACGAATCATGTGAAAAATACAATTTGATTTGATCTAATTGATTGTTTTAACCACAGTGTCTAAACATCTATATTACCTGTTGGTTAGTGTGATGGGTTAGTATGACTTTGTATGTATGACTTAGTATGAGGTAATATGTATAACTTAGTTTGAGGTGACTATGATCTCTTGATATTGTCTGTGGTGGTGTTCCTCCCTTCCTCCAGGTGTGTGCTGCTGAACTACGCTGTGTTCAACCCAGAGATGGGCTACTGCCAGGGCATGTCTGACCTGGTGGCCCCCCTGCTGACCGAGGTGCAGGACGAGAGTGACACGTTCTGGTGCTTCGTAGGCCTGATGGAGAACACCATCTTCATCAGCTCTCCCCGCGACGAGGACATGGAGAGACAACTGGTAAGGGGACAGAGAGAGAGAAAGTGTCTCTCTCTTTTTATTACACACACTTTTCTCTCTTCTCTCTCGCTATCTGTGATTCTCGTGTTTGTGTTTTATTTTGTGTGTGTGTGTGTGTGTGTGTGTGTGTGTGTGTGTGTGTGGCGTTACATTCATATCCACATTAGTGCCCTAACCATCTCTCTCTCCCCCGTTCCAGATGTACCTGAGGGAGCTGTTGCGTCTGATGCTGCCCCGGTTCCACCAGCACCTGACCCAGCTGGGGGAGGACGGGCTACAGCTGCTGTTCTGTCACCGCTGGATTCTACTCTGCTTCAAACGGGAGTTCCCCGACACAGAGGCTCTGCGCATGTGGGAGGCCTGCTGGGCACACTACCAGGTACACAACTTTACATCAGCATACGCACAGCAACATCATCATGTTGTACATGGCATTGGTGTACACAGAGCAATATCATCATGTTGTACATGGAATTGGTGTACACAGAGCAATATCATCATGTTGTACATGGAATTGGTGTACACAGAGCAATATCATCATGTTGTACATGGCATTGGTGTACACAGAGCAACATCATGTTGTCCATAGCATTGGTGTACACAGAGCAATATAAAACACACAACATTGGCATACATACACCAATATCAAACAATGTGTGTAGTAATGTGTATTAACAACTGTGTGTAACAATGTTATGAGTTTATAGCCTGGTATAGGTATAGCCATCATTCATACAACACACTAGTTATGGAGATTAGAGTTGGATGTAGACCCAACCACACACAACCAGACACAGAAACTGTACTGTAGGCAGGCTCTCCACAGTCCAGCATAAATGTATTGTCAATAACACGCTATCGCTCCCTCAGACGGACTACTTCCATCTGTTCGCGTGTGTGGCCATCATCGTGCTGTACGGTGATGACGTGACGGAGCAGCAGTTAGCCACCGACCAGATGTTGCTCCACTTCAGCAACCTCTCCATGCACATGAACGGGGAGCTGGTGCTGCGCAAGGTAACGCTAGCAGTTAGCCTTAGCATGACGATGCGCTACTCAATCCAAGGCTGGGCCACTTTACCTCATGCTATGCTAGACTGTACTAGCATTTTTTGCAACGCTAGCATTTTACCCTCTAGTTAGCGTACTATGGTTGTTTAATTCTTAACTCATCCCCTCAGTGTACACTCATCGACTGCGCCGAATGGATTTAAAAGGAATGGAGGTTGTAATACAACAAAGCATAATATTCCTTGTTGCTCCCCAGTCCTCAAGGAGTTTTGAAATACTTGCTGTGATCCTGCCATGTTGAGGATTTATGAGTCATGGCCGGTAGTGTGTCTCTGTCTTCTCCTCATGTTTATGGATGCCATGTTAGTACTGCTGCTGCAACAACAGCCCATTTTAGCATGCAGGTGTTAGGACTGTTATAGAACCCCTATCAGATGTGATATCTCTGTGTCTGTGAACAGCTCAGCCCTATTTAGTTTAAATTAGATCACGTTAATTGATTTTGGCTGCGTTAGATCATGTTCTTCCACGTCTGAAGGAGCTATTGATTTAGTCAAATGTTATTCAAATCTACATGATACTAAGTGTGATACTGTTAGCACTTTTACAAGTCTTGAGGTATAGCTTCTTAGCTGACTTCTATTTCCTCCTTTCTACGTGTTTTCCTCGTGTTTAACCTTTCTCTCATACTCTGCCACTCCTCTCCTCCAGTTCCTTGTTCTCTCACTTGCTCTCTTTCTTTCTCTCCATTCCTTGACCCTCTCTTATGTTCTCTCTCTCTCTCTTTTCCTCTCTCTCTCCACCCTTCCTACTACCAGGCCCGTAGTCTACTCTACCAGTTCCGTCTGTTACCCAGAATCCCGTGCAGCCTCCATGACCTGTGTAAGCTGTGCGGTCCAGGGATGTGGGACAGTCGCTACATCCCGGCCGTGGAGTGTTCCGGGGAGCACCCCGACTCCCAGAGCTGCCCCTATGGAGGCACAGCCACCCCCCAGCCGTCGGCCTCCCCGTCGCCCTCCCCCTCCCCCTCACCCAACCCCACCCCACTCCTTGAGGGCAAGAGAGGCTCCAAGACCAGAGACATCTTCATGTTTCGGAAGCAGTCCTGAGTTGAAATAGGGGGGAGGGAGACAATGGTGCTAACTATAACTGCTGAGTAGATCAGGAGCTGCAGTACCACATTTCCGCCACTAGGATTCCCAACATACTGTATGTGCTGCTCTCTGATACTTCTCTCCACACTCTCCCCCTTTTCAGAATTCCCATCTTATTAAAAGGATTTTCCACCTGATCCTTTTGTCCGGTGCGACATGGAACACTGCCTTATAAGAATGTATATTTATTTGGAACATTCAGTACCACTACCACAGACACTTGGCACTACGGTTCCCATGAAGAAGAAGAAGCTGCTCTGCTATTGGAGGAGATTGGACAATCATCACTGTTGGACTGTAAACGCTCTGGGTCAAACTGTGATCCAAGGTTGCTGGACTGGATTCAAGGTGACTCCAACGGTCAAATACTGACTTGAGGTGTGTTGCTGTGATTTGAACTCCATCGAAAGGTTTGCATATGCTCACAATGGAATGTTTGTGTGAATAATGGAATTATATATTATCTCAGCATATTGCAATCAGGCTCAGGCCTTTTAACACTACACACTTATAAACCTCCATCAACCAAGAGAGGCAAGCTGTCATTTCAACTGTCAGTAATTTGAAATTTTGTTACTTTTAAAATCATATATTTTTTCCGTTCCCTTCGAAGAGGGAGTGTATATCTGTGTGTTTGCGATTACAATATTTAGCAATATAGTACGGTTATATCCTTGCATGAGCAACCCTTTAAGTATAGAGGGCACAACCTGTTTAGCGAATAACACAAAGCCCAAAACAGAGGTGTGTGTGTGTATATAGGAAACTGTTTCCACAACAAGTTTTCTACAAACATCCATCAGATTCCTGTTCAGAAACTTGCTAATTTATTCTCACATTATCAGATGACACTGCCTGTCAGGCAGAAGGATGGTGGTATTTCATTTATCTTTGATAAGAGAGGATATGAATAAATATGGCATCCATCAAAGCAATAGGGACTGAAAAATAAAAATGAGACTAGATATAGAGTTTGGGGAAAATATGTGGTGATGGTTGTGGATATCACACCATTACCTGCCAAAGAGTGTACAGTTTGGTCACCTAGCTACATATCGAATACGAGGCATGATATTAGACAATGTGTTTGTAAATTTACTTTAAGTTTGTTTTTGTTAAATCAGTTCAGACAGGGCAGTTGTGTAATAGCTCAGTGTTTTTGTTTTTCATATCTTGAAACATGTTGACCTCCACCTTGACCTCCAAGTGAATGAACACCACCATTGTCACTGCACTAAACAATATTATCATTCATTTGATTTGTACAGCACAGCTTCAATCAAATACAGTGAAATCTCAAGGTTCTTCACCTGCACCAACCAAGTGAATTTGTCCATATGAATGTATCCACTTTGTTGCTTTCTATTCTCTTGACTGTTTGTTTCACGTTTGCGTGTGTGTGCGTGTGTAACCGGCAGTGACCACCCAACATCTGGTAATGAGTTGGGGAGCAGCCACCAATGGGCCTCCACTGACTGATCTCCTCAATTACACAACACATCATCACAGAGGGAGAGAAAGAGAGGGGGAGAGAGGGCGAAAGAAAACCAACCAAAGAGGAATGGCAGCTCTGTACCCGACCTGGTCCAAATACTATTTTAAATAATTAGAGCCACTCCTGGGGGGAAAACATCTTGAAATTGCCACTAAAAGGTAACATTAGGATCTTCAAGCTGCTTCCCCTCTCTCTCCCGCTCAACATGCAGTCTCTGTAAATGACATGCATTACTGGCCCCTGCGTCCATTAGTCATCTGTGGCTGCTGCTCGCTGAAAAAGCCTGGAGATTTAGAAGATTGTACCAACCACTTTATAAAGGGCTAACCGATGGATGGTAACGTGGTTTGGAAAATAATTGGGTGGCAAGGCGGAGGGGCTTTGTGTGTGTGTGTGTGTGTGTGTTTATTTACTTGCTTTCCTCGATTCCTCATCTCTTTCCATGGACTGCTTAACTCACATGTTGAAACTGTTTCTGCACGTGAGTCACTATTAAATGTATTTGGGTTTAGCTCTATTTAAAAAATTATTGTGACTGAGTTATCACTGAATGTACAGTTCCATAAGGATCTATAACAATACACAGGCCACTGATAAGAGGACCTACTGTGGTCCTATGCTGCAGTGTAGCAAACACATACAAGACTGGCTTTCACATGCTGGAGGGCCGTGGTGAAGGCAGAAACGTTGGCGATTTGAAATAAATGGTGTAAATGGAACATTATTTTTCACACACTTTTCTCTCTGCATTCTGACCTTGAACTTAAGCATGAGGAAATGCATGTGCCAGCCAGCTATTCGTTTGGGTGGAGATCACATAAATGGCGGTCTGGCAGAGGTGTGTCTACAGATACTCTACATGTATTCAGAACTTGACTTTCTGACCTTCCCTAATAACTTCATCTTTATGCTATTTTTCCATGAAGTAGTATTTATGATTATTCCCTATACATAAATGTGTAAAATCACTGTTTTTAAATCTAACGGTGGGTTCTGAAATGGAGACAATTATCCACTGATTGAACAAAACATTAGGCACATGACTCAATTTGTTGGGGCATGGACTACAAGGTGTCGAAAGCCTTCCACAGGGACGTTGGCCCATGTTGACTCCAATGCTTCCCACAGTTGAGTCAAGTTGGCTGGGTGTCCTTTGGGTGGTGGACCATTCTCGATACACACAGGAAACGGTTGAGCGTGAAAAACACAGCAGTGTTGCAGTTCTTGACACACTCAAACCAGTGCGCCTGGCAACTACTACCATAACATGTTCAAAGCCACTTAAATATTTTTTCTTGCCCATTCACCCTCTGAATGGCACACATTACACATGTCTCGAGGCTTAAACATCCTTATTTAACCTGTCTCCTCCCCTGGATCATAGCTTTCACCAGGATTGACCTGGAAAGAGCATGTTTTGTACACTGTGTATATGTTTTCATGGCTATCTTTCCATATTGTGAACATATTGTCCATAGTCTACATTCTAGTCCGGTGCTGACCAAATTCAAATTAAAGGTACACAGTATTAAAGGGATTCTTTTAGATAAAATAACAGAAAAATGAAATGAACAACAACCTCAACAACCTACCAATTGCTCATCAAATTGGTAGGCCACCCAGTGGGTGTGTATTCTGGGGATGGGATTACATTTGAGTGTGCGCAAGGGAGCCACACTCGCAATTCTTGTTACACACCTTCATAAAGTAAAAGCTGATTTAAGGTCAATTGTACATCTGCAGAAGCAGTACAGCATTTACAGCAATAGGGCCTCTGCAGAAGCAGTACAGCATTTACAGCAATAGGGCCTCTGCAGAAGCAGTACAGCATTTACAGCAATAGGGCCTCTGCAGAAGTCTGAGCATTCATACTTCTTGTGCATCAGGGAGCTGTCATACGCATCCAATAAATTGGTCTGCACTGCACCACTCCTAGTGATTCAGGGCTAATCTCTATAGGCATCCAGCTAATTACGAGCAACTGGCTAAACGAAAAGGCTAGATCTTACCGCTTCTTAGATGTTGGAGTCCGTTTCCCGGTGCTTGATATAAGAGCTCAGCCAAGATGGCCTGAAGTAAAAAGTCTGCACTGTTTTCCCACCTGCATCTCCATCCTGAATCTCCTCATTGCCCCCCAGCAGAATTAGCCTATGTTTAGGCTATTGTTTTATGTGTATTTCACACTATGTTGAGGTAAACATCGGAGTATAATGTTTGTATGGATATCAACCCCAATACATGTCCATGTCGTCGTTACCAATCAACTGCATTACAGTTAAAAATGATTTTGACTACCACCACCGATTTCTCTATGCTAGCTATGCTAATCAGCTTATACAAACGGTAGTTAGCATTTAGAAGTCACTTCTTCTAAACCTGAAAAGGGACTACTTTAAATGTTATGCAGCGAAAACAATCGGATTTTAGTAGCCACATTGTGGGCGTGTTGCAGTACCTCAATCATGATGGATTTGACAATTATCCACTTTGTTAGAATCAGATTTGTTGAATGTGCGCCTATCCACTGTCCTTCTATCCCAAACGGTCTGAATTCCATTAACCTCTTTACCGCATCTATCCCCATTACATCCCCGATCTCTTTCCAGGAGTTCTTTCCACATTTTGGTGTCTTTTGAAATCCCAACACAAGGTGTCATAAAAATGAATTTTATTTGGGATCTTGTTCTAATAGCCTTTCGTCTAAAATTCTCCATGTGTGTTGTCAAGGAAGTGAGTTTGTGTTTATACAGGATGTACCGCCCCCACCTACCATCAACCAATCATGTCAATGTGGAGCTATGCGGAGCCCTCCACCCTGTTACAAAATTTAGGAGGTGCACGACAACGCAGTACGTAGCTCGATTTGGCCTATGCAAGCTTCCATACCGGAGCCTCCAGGCCGCATTCCTAGATCAACCATAAATCGTCTTTAAGTCTGAATAGCAACTACTGAGAAGTGAGTAGGAAAAGGCATACATTTCCTATGTCTGAATCTGCACCCAAATGAAAGAGAACTCAAAAACAGCGAGGGACTACTTGGACTTGTCCAATAAGAAACAACTTTTCTGTTTTCCCGTTGAAACTGTTTTAAAATGATTTCTGTTGCTAATGAACAAGAACCAGATAGGATCGGTGTCTGCCAGTAAAGGGCTGTTATCATGGTGACAATACAGGTTTTTTTCATCGAGTTCCACCCTGAAAGCTAGGCTATTTAGTACACAATCTAATCTGGAATGATTGTTTGCTGTAGCTTCTCATTATGGTTGGAGGACTGTAACACGTGCTGGATTCTTAAACGGCCTGTCATCAACATCTGTTAAGATGGCATCAGAATGATCGCCAGGTGGCCTTGTCTTGGAGAGCAACAGGAACACTCAAACCAGGGTTGACAGATTGGTCGAAAATCCCCCGGTCTCTGCTCTACTCGTGTTGGATCGATTGAAGCCTTAAAAGAAGATAATCTCTGTCTATTTAGTTTAAGATATCACTGCAACTCTGACATATTTATCCTAGTTCATCATTTGGAAAGGGGGAGGTCGCTGAAACTAGCCAACAAGAATTTGATAGCAATGTTTTATGACATTTAGAAAGATGTGTAAAATAAATTGGACATGATTTCAAAATGTGATAATGTTAATTGTAGTTCAATGGCTGATGCTGCAGGCCTATTGGCCGGTTTCATCCTGAGTGACGCTACTGCCTCAGATTTGAACCAAAGAAATACCATGACTAGAACGGACATCCCCATTCAAGTAAATGTCTTTAACTGGTGGACCGGCAGCCATATTGAGTGTACCCATTAGAACGCACGTTTTATTTCCGTTCTAACAACTATATTTCTATGCTTGGAACTGACTGCAATTACACAACCCATTAGCAGCTGATTGATAGCCTCTATCAGGCATAATGCTTTTCAAGAGCAGTAAACCAGATAAAGGGAAAATGACAATAAATACATAAATGAATAAAACGCCACTTCTCATTACTCCTATCTACAGTCTCCTTTGAGTAACTCCTATGAGGTTCATCTACACAACAACATTACTGTTGAATAATGATGGAAGCTGACTGAGGAATTGCACATGTGAAGGAAGAGCACTATAAGATCTGTGGGGGCCCGTATTCATGAAGCGTCTTAGAGTAGGAGTGCTGATCTAGGATCAGGTTTCCCCCTGAACATATAATCGTTTTCATTATGATCTAAAAGGCTAAACTGATCTGTGTGCAGCAGCATTGCAGGAAAATCAGATGGTTTAAACATTGTCATCTTCTGCCTTCATGTTCATGTAAAGTGTTCATCTGAGAGGCACTCATCATCATGTGCTGCTTTGCCTAAACCTACAGTGGCGAGGTGGATTAAACACTTGTCATCACAGCTCTGTGTGATTGATAAGATCTGAGGTGTAACTGAAAGTGCTCTTTCTATCTCAGACATGGGTGGAAGCCCAACCAACCAACCAGCACCGTCTGCAATCTCACACTGCTGCCACTATAGACATACAGACACGTTCCAGTCAGTACCTCTGCCACTGTGCCACACCTACAGCACTAACACTGTGTGTGTTTCTGTGTTTTCCATTAGAATTTGTACGCTGCAGATCAGTGTGGGTGTGTGATTCTTCTGTGTGGTCCTCCTTTATCACATCTATCTGTTTCTCAGCATTGTGTGTGTGCGTGAGGGCATGCCTGCCTGCCTAAGTTCATACCTGCGTTCATGCCTTCCTATGTGCAAGCCATGCCTGCCTGTTTGTGTGTTTGTCTCTCCAAGCTTCCCTTACTGAATTGCAGCCAACAACCTACCCCCCATCTCTCTCCCTCACTCTTTTCTTTGAGTGACAGTGTGGGGCCTGGCCCCTCCCTCTCCCTCCCCTGCTGTGGGTCTGCATTGACCACTGGGTTATTGCCCCTTAATTATCAATTACAGGGCCACACTTCCCCACCTGGAGAGAGGCTGGGCTGAGAATGAGTTTGGCCCAATAAGGGTGGACCCCGGCTGGGCTGTTTATCGAGGGGGCTGGGCGGTGTGGTGCGGAGGTGTTAATGGACCTGCCACTGCCACAGTCAGCCACCACCATAAAACAGTAGTGAATGGAGTGACGGGAAGCTTGGTGCTTGTGGAGGCTACTATGTTCTCTGTGTTCATTGGCTCATTTCCTGATATTGTTCGGTTGGATTTTATGTTTGTTTTGTTTCATTGTGTTGGAATTTTTTTTTATTTTTTTATTACTGATGTTTTGTTCAAACTCAAGATATGATATGTTGTGTTCTTTCAGTACTGTAACAGTAGTCCAGAATAAATACTGGTCTTATGGTGCTGTACACAGTAGTATACAAGTAGTGTTATATGGAGAAGTACTGCATACAACAATGACTCTGAAACATAATTTCATAAAGACCCAGTCCACAGGCTTAGTTTAGCTTTCAATGCGATTATGGAGCTTAGATATTTTATGATCGATGTCAATGATACAGACACAGTTTCGCTCTCCTAAATTGGCCACACTATCTATGCTATTATCATTGCATGGGAGTGGGAGGATGGGGATGGAGTGGGAGGGAGGAAGAGGGAGAGAGAGAGAGAGAGATGACTTATTGAATATACTCAGATGACTGCCTTACTGATAGAAGTATGAAAACCTTCTCTCCCTCTGTCTGGATTTGTGATCATTATGAAAGAATTATGGGCCATAAATTATGGCTGATCATTCTCAATTACTTCAAGATTGGGTCGGGTCAAAGTTTGTATCAGGACAAAATCTTATAAATAAGGAATTTTCCTTGCATAATGCTTATTCTTAGCTAGAGCAAAACGTGTCATGGCATTGAAAAAAAAGACATCTGTATTTCATACATTGTAATCATATTTCTAAGTGTACTGCATGTTATTTCATTAGACATCTGATCATTATTTTCCTTTATACAATGATTGTACAAAACATTAGGAACACCTGCTCTTTCCATGACAGACTGACCAGGTGAATTCAGGTGAAAGCTATGATCCCTTATTGATGTCACTCATTAAATCCACTTCAATCAGTGTAGATGAACAGGTTAAAGAAGAATTTCTAAGCTTAGACAATTATTATTTTTTTGGCAAGTCCGTTAAGAACAAATTCTTATTTTCAATGACAGTGGGTTAACTGCCTGATCAGGGGCAGAACAACAGATTTGTACCTTGTCAGCTCAGGGAATTGAACTTGCGATCTTTCAGTTACTAGTCCAACGCTCTAACCACTAGGTTACCCTGCTTCCCCAAAATTGAGACATGGATTGTGTATGTGTGCCATTCAGAGGGTGAATGGGAAAGACAACATATTTGAGTGCCTTTGAACGGGGTATGGTAGTAGGTGCTAGGTGCACCGGTTTGAGTGTGTCAAGAACTGTAATGCTGCTGGGTTTTTCCACTCACAATACACACCCCTGTGTATCAAGAATGGTCCACCACCCAAAAGACCAGCCTATTTGACACTACTGTGGGAAGCATTGGAGTCAACATGGGTCAGCATCCCTGTGGAATGCTTTCGACACCTTGTAGAGTCCATGCCCTGATGAATTGAGGCTGTTCTGAGGGAAAAAGGGGGTGCAACTCAATATTAGTGAGGTGTTCCTAATGTTTTGTACACTCAGTGTATATCGCTTCTGCTCTGTCACTTTGGGAGCAGCCATCTTGCCTGTACTCTGTGTTCTCTGTCCATGTAAGGATCATGGCAAAAATAGATTCATTTTCACGCTCTAATGCAAATGGCTTAACTTGTCTTGGCCTCTCACCATAATGCCAAAACTAAACTCTGCCACAACGGTACTATTCTACAATTGGTGGCACGTTGGTGAAAGTATGACTTATTACAGAAATATAGTGGTTCACAAAATAGCAACATATTATGCTTGGTAGTCTGTGCAAAACAGTAGTAACTTTGAAATGGGCACTTTGTGTCAAATTGTGTGTACAGTTGAAGTCGGAAGTTTACATACACTAGGTTGGAGTCATTAAAACTAATTTTTCAACCACTCCACAAATATCTTGTTAACAAACCATAGTTTTGGCAAGTCGGTTAGGACATCTACTTTGTGCATGACACAAGTAATTTTTCCAACAATTGTTAACAGACAGATTATTTCACTCACTGTATCACAATTCCAGTGGGTCAGAAGTTTACAAACAGGAAAATTCCAGAAAATGATGTCATGGCTTTAGAAGCTTCTGATAGGCTAATTGACATCATTTTAGTCAATTGGAGGTGTACCTGTGGATGTATTTCAAGGCCTACCTTCAAACTCAGTGCCTCTTTACTTGACATCATGGGGAAATCAAAAGAAAGCAGCCAAGACCTCAGAAAAATAATTGTAGACCTCCACAAGTCTGGTTCATCCTTGGGAGCAATTTCCAAACGCCTGAAGGTACCACGTTCATCTGTACAAACAATAGTACGCAAGTATAAACACCATAGGACCACGCAGCCGTCATACCGCTCAGGAAGGAGAAGCGTTATGTCTCCTAGAGATGAATGTACTTTGGTGCAAAAGTGCAAATAAATCCCAGAACAACAGCAAAGGACCTTGTGAAGATGCTGGAGGAAACAGGTACAAAATTATCTATATCCACAGTAAAATCTGTCCTATATCGACATAACCTGAAAGGCCACTCAGCAAGGAAGAAGCCACTGCTCCAAAATTATTCTGACATTTCACATTCTTAGAATAAAGTGGTGATCCTAACTGACCTAAAACAGGGAATTTTTACTAGGATTAAAAGTCAGGAATTGTGAAAAACTGAGTTTAAATGTATTTGACTAAGGTGTATGTAAACTTCCAACTTCAACTGTATGTACTTGCTTGTGGATGTGTGTCAGCTACTGTAATGAACATCCAGAGAGAGTGAAAATGAATAACTAAGAGAGCTCCGTATTTATTTTTCTAAGATTGTAATCATAATGATTCTGGAATTGAGTGGAGATAGAAAGAATGTGGATATTATGGAACAGTTGGGCTCTCTGACTTATAATGGCGAAGTCAGGGGTGAGGAAAACTGATGTTAGATCAGCTGTTCAGGTGCAGCCCTCACTTTGTAATTCAGCTTCCAGGTTAATGTAGACCATATGGAATGAAGCATGGAAAATGTGTTGCCATGGTGATGGATTTACAGTAGCCTCTATGTCATCTCATATCACCTCATCAGACTGAACGTCACTGTTTCTGTGCCACAGTCGTTCAATGGCTCACACAAAAGATTGTTGACTGCTTTTTATACATTAGGTTGAAATATTGCATCGTTCTTAAAATCAAATGGATGTAAGAAACTATATAAGATATTAGTATTTTTCTCAACGTAAGGCTCTCAGAATAGAATAAAATAGAAGAGACTAGAATAACAACTGCTGTGTGAAGATGATGAAACTCCTGCTTGGGGTAACGTGACTCATGTACTGTATAATGTGAATGATGTAACATGGTCACAGTGGTGCTGTTAAAGGCCCAGTGTAGTCAAACTAGATTTTCCTGTGTGCTAAATATATTTCCACACCATGAGGTTGGAATAATACTGTGAAAATTTTGATAATGCATTTTTAGTGTAAGAGCTGTTTTGAAAAGACCGCCTGAAATGTCTGCCTGTTTTGGTGGGATGGAGTTTTGGCCTTCCATGGTGACATCACCAGGCCATAAATTAGTTGATAGACCAATAGAAAGAGAGTCTCAAGCCCCTCTGCCAATAACTGCTAGTTTTCCCCCTCCCCACTCAGACCAGTCCCAGACAGTCCTAGATAAAAAATATTGCTTGAGAAATTGCTCTTTGCTAAGAAGATATTTCTGTTTCTTTTTGACAATTTTATTTGAAAATAATTAGAGTAAGGTACTTAATTGTTACCCAGAAATGATTTGATATTGAGATTAAAACAGCTGCATTGGACCTTTAAGGGTTGTTAAGGGTTAAAACATTAGCGCCAGTCTCTCCCCTGACATGCTCCACCGGAGCCATGGGATAGGGGTGATGACGCAAGTTAAAAGTCTACACGACACGAGCTAGCAAGTAAATAAGCAGTCAGGTTAGCAGAGCTCAGAGGTTGAAGGCACAGTAACACCGATGATAAACAGTGAGCCATGTTGATCAAAACAAAATATATTATGAATTTTCACTGGAAGGCTATCCTTTTATTTTATACACTGATTTGATTGACTTATTGTAATTTACAATGTAGGTTATATTTTAGTGTCATAGTGCAGTAGTTATCAGGTTACCGGCACTGACATACTATATCTCAAGCCCATTTTCCCAGGGCTTAACACTGTGTCATCTACCTTCAGCAACCTGGTTTCTGTTTCTGTTTGAGATTTAACCGTCACAGTGAAATGTAAGCATCTGAAAACTGATTTACCATTGATTGAACACCGTCTTACTATCAGTCCTTGTTTTGACAAATGAAACGCCAAAGGAAATGATAAAGGTTCTGGCTATCATCCGTTAACCATCCATTCTTCAAGCCAAACTCATACAGTAAAGAGGACAGTCACTGGAGCTGTTGTTAACTAGCGTTCCCTATGATGTGCTATCTCTGAGAGGGCAGTACTGGGGTCATTCCTTGCAGGCTTGTGGTGTTGACACACCTGGTGTTGTTTCTCAGAGCACGGTGACTCTCACGTCTAGGAGGACCAACATTAGAGGGGTGATTTGTCACTCTCTACTGTCCTGTGAAACCCCCTTGTGGTTTTAGAAAGGATGGTGAGGTCCCTCTTTTGTGGTCCCTACCTCTGGTGGTCCCCTCAGGCAACTCTGGCTTTGCTCCATAACTGTGGTTCACTCTTTCATTCTTTCGTTCTCTGGTTCATGCCTTTTTCCATTCTTGTTCTCTTGTATCTCTCTCTCTCTGTCTCTCTATTCTCTCTCTGTGTCTCTCTCTCCCCCTTCCTCCTTTCCTCCCTCCCACCATTCAGGGCATTCACCCGACACGTCTACTTTGTTATTTTGTTTTACTCATGATGTGAATATGTGCTAATAAATTCCAGTGGTCCCAGTCAATGCCATGAAACATTCAAACCAAAAATCATTGGCTTATATCTACTTGAGATTGTTTCAGGCCTCACCCTAATGGCTGCCGAGCCTGTGGCTACAATAACTTTCAAAACATCCCTTTACCAGACAGAAGACACCTGTAAGGGCTCTCTGTGTCAGCATACAGGCTAATTCCTGAACAGCAGCTTCGCCCAATACTTTTATACGTGTACAGTTTCATCGCCTCTTCAAATAGAATTAGGTATTTTACAGAGTGTGTGTGTGTGTTATGTGTGGTGAGCGACTGAGCGTTCTGTGACAAAAATGGCCGCCGTGGGCTATGAAGATGATTTAGTCTAGCACTGTACCATAACAACACATCGTTGGTGGCTCTCTTCTAACAATCTCACCACCAACCTCTTAGACCGTAAATGAAATTCTGTTGAATACAAATATCATCCACTATTATCCCTCTTTATCAACCATCATCATTCAATATCATTCATCTCCCCCTGCTTTTCTCTCATAACTGGTTGAATCAATGCAATGCCCCTGAGGCGACTGCCTGCCTTGGCTGGGGTAGGGTTTGATGCCATTTTGTCTAATAAGCCTGTGTTTGTCTGTGTTATTGGATTGGATGGATTGTCTCCTCTCCGTTCCTCTGTGAGTGACTGTGAGGGGGTAAAGCCGGTGCCTGAGGCGCAGCTGTGTACGATCAGCCCCCTTCGGAGTCCCCGGTCGCCCCGTAGGGAGCAGCTCCTAAATCCAGGATTATTCTGGCAGGGCCCACAGCCCGGGATTAGGATGGGAAAGGGCACAGTCAGCACACTCTTCTTTAGCAGCTCAAGGGATTACCCAACACAGACGAGGCACGACGAGGTCTTGGTTTCTGTGAGGGGTCGCTTGCTCCTTTTGCAGCCAGGGCACTATGTGGAGATTTTTTTTATTTCCCCTTTATTTAACCAGGTAGGCTAGTTGAGAACAAGTTCTCATTTACAACTGCGACCTGGCCAAGATAAAGCAAAGCAGTTCGACACATACAACAACACAGTTACACATTGGAGTAAACACACATACAGTCAATAATACAGTAGAAAAACAAATCTATATACAATGTGTGCAAATGAGGTAAGATAAATAGGCCATGGCGGCGAAGTAATTACAATATAGCAATTAAACACTGGAATGGTATATGTGCAGTAGATGAATGTGCAAAATAGAAATACTGGGGTGCAAAGGAGCAAGATAAATGAATAAATACGGTAGGGGATGAGGTAGTTGGTTGGGCTATTTACAGATTGGCTATGTACAGGTGTTGGGATGGGAGAAGGTGTCAGAGAACACTCACACTGGAGAGTTGTTGGTGCTTTACGTTCTTGTTTAGGTTTATTGAATACAGTGTCAACTATACAAGGGGTGATCGGAAAGATGGGTGCTGGATGTTTGAGTGGTGATGTTGTATATGATTTTAAATGTCACTCAAACATTCCTTTCAAACTTAAAAAATGCTACAGTTCAGGTATTCCGCATTAGAAAGCATGCTTAACAAATTGTTTTTCGCCCTTATCTGGATATGAGTCTAAAAACCCTCTTCATAGATTCAGTGTGGCACCATGCCAGTTTTCATCATGGCATTACTCCATGCCAGTTGGCACGATGGCAGTTGTATGGCCACCTCACCTGTTTTGCAGGTACTGCCTGTGTGGCCTATAACTGTGTGGGCTATAACTGTGTGGCACATAACTGTGTGGGCTATAACTGTGTGGCACATAACTGTGTGGGCTATAACTGTATGGCCAGTGCAGCCAAAATAGTATTTACACTCAAAGCCCCAAATATTGGTGTGTGCACGCCCGCACGCCCAGTCATTGCGCGCGTGGCTGGTCAGTCCACCCCCATAATCAGGTGGTATTGATTGAGAACCAGTCAATGTGAGAGGACAGTTTGTATATCCTATATGAAGCGGTGGACCCGTGATCAATAATTCATACAATCAAAATATTAGGTCTACATTTCTAATGATGTGAATGAAATACCATAATTAACCTAAATCCCTGCAATGAACCCCTATATCTTCACTATGACTGAATCTGAATCACATCCCATTGATTGTGATCCCAGGAAACAATATTATAACGAACCATATTGAAAAAGACAGGTGCCTTAATTTGGTCATTGTCACAGATAATTGAAAGCAGCCGTCTCCCTCTCCCACTCTGGCAGAGAGAGTCTTGCCTTATAAGGTTGCATTGGCTTCAAGTGACGTCTCATTCCCAGCAGTAGATCCCTGGCAGCCAGACAAGAGCGTAAAGCCCACCATCTCAAACCCATCTGAAAGAGGAAGTCTCCCAGGCTTTGATTTGATAGCTCCAGCTGTCTACTGCTGCTGCTTGGTTGTGGATGGGAGGAGGATGATGATGATGGTGGTGGTGGTGGAGTGTAGTTCTGTCATAGTGGTGTTATTGACTCCAGTCCTGAATCACGTCCATCATTTTCTTTCTCAACAAGGGGGTTATTTGTTTGTTTGTGTGTGTGTGTGTGTGGACTCGTTTTCCTACCTTATAAGGACCACAATGTCCTGATAGGTCACCAGAATGTCCTGACAAGGTAGGAAAACAAGAGCATTTTTGAAAAGTCAGGACTTTTTCCATGTCCTGAATTTATTAAAATGCTATTTTGGGGTTAAGGTAGGGGTTAGGGGATAGGAAAAATAGGATTTTGAATGGGCATACAAAACCTCCAGAATATTCATGAAAACAAAGCTCTGTGTGTGTGTGTGTGTGTGTGTGTGTGTGTGTGTGTGTGTGTGTGTGTGTGTGTGTGTGTGTGTGTGTGTGTGTGGATGCTGAGTCAGGTGGGGGGTGTTGTAGATGTGGATGATGTTTCCGTGGTGAGGAGAAGCAGGTGTGGACTTGGACTCACTCCAACATGGCTTTTCTCACTGCACAGGAAGAATGCTAATATCCACCTATCCTGGAAAGTGGTTAATGGATTTCATTCAATTCCAAGTCTCTGGACATCTTTCATATTCCTTCCATCTGTCTTCCATCCCCTCCTCCCATCTCTCCTTCACTTCCCCTTACTCTCTTTTCTCCTTCCCCTTTTCCTCTCTTTTCCTTTACCTCTGCATCTTTCCTATTCTCTCCCATTATTCCTCCTTCTCCCTCTCACTCTCTCATTCTCCCTTCTATTTCTCTCCCTCGCTCTCCCTTTCTCTTCCTACCCCCGCCCTCCTTCTCCGTCTCTCCGTCTCCCTCCCTCCGTCTCTGTCTCTGTTCCCCTCCCCCAGACTGGGGCTGTGTGGTGTGTATCTCTCAGTCGGGGGCAGCAGCAGGGAGGGATGTTATTTGGGGAAATAGAGGACAGCGTGCAGTCTGCTCGTTTGGAGGACGATCTGCCTCCTGCTGTCTCTCTCTCTCCTTCTCTCTCTCTCTCTTCTCTCTCTCTCCTTCTCCCCTCTCTCTCTTTCCCCTCTCTCTGTCTCATTGATTGAGAATGTAACTCTTTCTTTTCTGTAATTGCTCTCCCTCTCTCTCACCATTTAACCCTGTCTCTCCTTTCAACATGTCTCTATCCATCTCTCTAGCACTCTCTTGCTCTATCCTTCTACACATGTATGCATGTCTGTGTTTCCCCCCCTCTCTCTCTCCCTCTGTGCAGTTTCCCTCCTGGTTGGGTGGTTATCTGGTAATGTCGTCTCCCCTCCCTCTGCTTGGTGCCAGCTCAAACAGTGGGGGCATTCTTCTGTCATTAGAGACCCTTCACAGGGAGTCCACTCAGCACGTCGACCCGCGTCTTCAAAGCCAATGCCGTCGTTTGTCTTTTCTCCTCCTCTCCCCTCCTCTCCTCTCCCCTCCTCTCCTATCATCTTTCTAAACCCTGATCCAATGCCTTTCTATGATCTTATAGTGTTTACCATACACCACTCCGTGGTCACTTGGAAACAGCTTTGGGCAAATATTTTCCTTTCATGAATATGCTGTCATTAAGCAGTGACCTCATAGGTGTGACCTCATAGGTGTGGGAACACTGTCGAAATGTTAATTGCCCTACTATGAGGGCCTCTCCTCGTTGCATTCCTCCCTCTCTGGAATCTGACAGGAGGAGCACAGACAGACATAGTGGAGAGAGACTGTCTCAAATGGCATCTTATTCCCTATGTAGTGCACTACTTACCCTATAGGCCCTGGTCAAAAGTTGTGCACTATACAGGGAATGGGGTACCATTTGAGACGCAGACAGTGTCTGGGTGGCGGGAGGCTGAGACGGAGACACTGAGGGCTGATATCTGTTGAAGTTGACCGTACGGGCGGTGAAGTAGGGAAGGAGTTGTCCTGGAGTCCTCACACTGGACCAGAAGATTTAGATGCAGGTGATAGATGATTCCTCTGATTCCTCTGATTCCTCTGGGTCCCGATCACAATGTGGTCACAGATACCAAATCAAATAAAATTGTATTGGTCACATACACATA
>QNTS01001424.1:37404-89538 GCA_003317085.1 Hucho hucho | reverse complement strand
ACTACTGTCTTCACCAGGTCTGCAGGGAACACATCTTGTGTCATGTTCCAGCCAGCTCACTGACTACTGTCTTCACCAGGTCTGCAGGGAACACATCTTGTGTCATGTTCCAGCCAGCTCACTGACTACTGTCTTCACCAGGTCTGCAGGGAACACATCTTGTGTCATGTTCCAGCCAGCTCAATAACTACTGTCTTCACCAGGTCTGCAGGGAACACATCTTGTGTCATGTTCAAATGCACTAAATGGGGAAAGAATAAACTGAGGAGGCACATTCATCTTAAATAATTTTCTCTTGATTGTTCCTTTGAATGGAACTCTACGGTACCATACATGTGGGTATTCATGCAGACATTAGGATTAGCATTCACTTCCATTGTTTAGATGCTTATCCAATGGAGTGCCGAGGTCTATTCACTCAGTCCCTGATGCTCATTTCATGTAACTCTGAAGGTTGCAGTGCTAAATCGAGATGCTGCATTTCATAGTCACTAATACAGCTGTGTTGAGATTAACAAAATAGCATGTGTCAAATAGATTTCAGTAGCTAATGGACTGACATGCTCTGAAATGGTGTGCTGAGATGGACTGAAATGAGGTTTTCTTCCAGCACATCAACAACGTGACTCTGAAGATGCAGCAGCAACATGGTTGTTGTCTCCTCTACACTGGGACTGGAATAATGCAGCAGGGACAAGGACCTTAGCACTGACAGACACAAACCCCCTCTTTACTACGCTCGGATTTCTGGATTAAGGGGGAGATTTTCACGCCTCTGATTTGTATTGTACGGGGCTCATGCATCTGGTCATGTATCTTTTCATGCATCTTTTCTCCCTCGGGATGTGAGCCTTTCCTTATTTATAGTGAATTTTGATCTTTGTGGAGCGGGATGAGTTCACGAGCTGCATGTACAGAACATGCTAATGAGGTGGATGGTGAATGGTGGGATGGTACAGTATATTACACTATGGGAGAAGGTTTTGGGGGCTGCAAAAGAAAGGGTGAGGAATAAGAGATGATTGTCATCAAATCCTTTATAAATGGATTTGGGATGAGTTGGGTAGTGAGCTCCATAACAAACATTCTCATAGGTAGTTCAGTTCCACACCAACACATGCCCATCATACTGTTTGGCTCAGTGAGACTCAGATATTAGTTCAATGAATACTCAGCATTGATTATGTTGTGTATACTGTATTCAACGTATGCACTAGCAACATGGAAATTGTATGATCTGTACATTACACAAATTGTAAAATACACATATCCTTTGTATACACATAAAGTGGTTATTCCCCATTTCCTTGTCACCTAAATACCTTTCCTATCCTCAGTTTTCCACAGTTCTTCCTCATTCACTCAGCCTCCTCTCTCTCTCTCTCTCTCTTTGTCTCTTTTTTTTTAATTTCCTTCAGTGGAACTTTGACACTCTGACACTCAATGTTCCGCAGGGTTCCGCATTCTCAGCATCCCGTCATGCCGGAAGAAATCCCAGCCTGTGATTACCTACTCATATTTCATACTTCACTTCCCTTCCTGCACCAGCTATAAATGAATGCCTTTTATTAGTTGGCAGTTCCAGTGAACAAAAGGATTTACGGAGTCTTGCGTTCAGGTTTCGTGTTGATTTATGGACGCATTCCAAGATGTCCAAACGCCATTGATTTTCTTCTGATTGATCAATTTAGAGAGATTTAGATAAGGTGTGTGTCTGTGTGTGTGTGAATGCTTTGTCACCAGAAACACACAGTACACATTTCACATGTATCTCGTGACTGTTGAAGCAATAAAGAAAAGATACCTAACACACATAGCTCATGGATTATATTTCCGTCCTGGTTGCAAATACCTGTCGTATCAAACAATCCTTTCCACACACCTTTATTCTGTACTGTCATTATTGAGGATGTTTGTTTACAGGGCTCTATGGTGATTACCTGATCATTTGGACAGTAGCACGTACAGACAGCAAACTGCAGGAACGAGGTGAGACTGATGTGTTTATATTCACAGGAAATTAAAACTGTAGGAGCAGAAGATACATGTGTCCATCTGTTCCTGGTGTGTCCTACGTGATGAGGAATGTTTATTCTGAAGGTAGTGGAGAAGATCTCTGGTGAGGCAGTGGAGAGACAGTGGAGAGACTGGATAGTGACAGGAAGGGGAAGTGAACTAGTGTGGTTCTAGTGGTGGTGTTGTGTTTCCCCACATTAACGCCTACCGTTCATAAGGCTACGTGTACGTTATGCATAAACAAATACAATAAAAGGACTGAGAGTTGAACATTTCCTTGAATGCCAACCCCCGACCTCCAGTGTAGGAGAGGTGGGAATTATTAGTAAAATGAATGAAGTGTTGGAGACATGCGCATATGTTTATAGTCCCCAGCCCAGCCACCAGTTGCCAATCTTACTGTAAAGCCCTGACTCGGATCTCTTTGTATAATTGTCATGCATGACAGTAAAAGCCTGTATGTGTCTGGCAGTAGTTTTCATCAGTCTGCAGTGTGATCTGGTTCTTGTCTGGCAGTAGTTTTTCATCAGTCTGCAGTGCGTCCTGGTTCTTGTCTGGCAGTAGTTTTCATCAGTCTGCAGTGTGATCTGGGTCTTGTCTGGCAGTAGTTTTCATCAGTCTGCAGTGTGATCTGGGTCTTGTCTGGCAGTAGTTTTTCATCAGTCTGCAGTGCGTCCTGGTTCTTGTCTGGCAGTAGTTTTCATCAGTCTGCAGTGTGATCTGGGTCTTGTCTTGCAGTAGTTTTTCATCAGTCTGCAGTGCGTCCTGGTTCTTGTCTGGCAGTAGTTTTCATCAGTCTGCAGTGTGACCTGGTTCTTGTCTGGCAGTAGTTTTCATCAGTCTGCAGTGCCCTCTGGGTCTTGTCTGGCAGTAGGAGGTCTGGTCTGGAGCATGTGTTCTCCTAATAGCTTTAATATGGCTGGAAATAAGAGAGGCAGAACCTAGAGTCATAGTCACATGACAATGAACACAGCTGAGGGTTTCATAAGCTGCTATAGAACGTGTGCGAGTGCGTGAGTGTTTTTGAGTGAGTGTGTATATGTATGTATATGCTGTTGATTGAATGTGAGTGGTGGCAACATGCAGGCAGCTCTTAACCTGAGCCTCTGCTTCATTAGAACTGTCTCTGTTGCCATGGTTCTCTATTAAGGCACTGAGATTAAACACTGATTTGCATGTGAAAGAGAGAGGAGAGGAGAGGAGAGGAGAGGAGAGGAGAGGAGAGGAGAGGAGAGGGTGAGTACAGGCACGTGTATGAGCTTTAGTCAGTGGTTTGTGTTTGCTTGTGTTTTATTAGTGTGTGTTTGTGAGTGTTCAAAAGTCTGAAATATCTTCTAGTTGCATCACCCCTGTCAACTAACTCCATACAACTACAGTGCTTGTTGTGCCAAAATACCCTATATTGTAGTAGACTTTACATTGCAGATGTATGTCTCGGCCTGTGAGCTCTTACAGACTGTATGTAGGCTGACACTACATCTACCTCTCTTGGTTTCCTATGAACATCCTGAGAGAGAGGGAAGGAGAGAGAGAAAGAGAGGGAAGGAAGGAGAGAGAGAGAGAGAGAGAGAGAGAGGGAAGGAAGGAGAGAGAGGGAAGTAAAGAGATACATATTTAGGAACTTGTTTTGAATAGGGCACAAATTGCAATGTGAAGAAAAATAATTACATGGCAAACATGAGCGAGTACAGATGGTGTAATATGTTGTTGATGTTGAGTTTGTTGTTGAGAGATGGCCAGAATGGATCTGAATGGTTCTGGGTGCACATAGTCACTGAGGTGATGAGTCATCTCTCTCACTCTCTCTCGCTCTCTATCTCTCTATCTCTCTATCTCTCTATCTCTCTATTCAATTCAATGGGCTTTATTGGCATGGGAAACATATGTTAACATTGCCAAAGCAAGTGAAGTAGATAATAAACAAAAGTATAATAAACAATAAAAAATGTACAGTAAACATTACTCTCTCTCTTGCTCTCTGTCTTTCTCTGTCTCCCCCTCCTTCCCCCCTCTCTCAGGAAGTTAATTAGAAACCAAAAAACAAGAAGTGAAACAAGGGATCTTTCTCTTTCATTCTGACTCACCTCCATAACACTCAACCCAAAACAATCCTTATGTACATCCAGTCTACAACAACCAAACACTGATTCTAGACTACATATTCATAACAGCACAAACTCCTGCAGTGTCTATCAATTCATAATGATCATCCAGTCTCTGAGTATTCACAACAATAGAAGCCACTAGAGAGTCTGTATATTGTATATTAAAAATAACAAAACTCATACAGACAGAGAGAATAAGCATGAATATTAATGCTGAGTACGGGGGAGGCTGAGGAGGCCACAGGGTGGAAAACCTTAAAGCCTCCTCCAAATCCTCGGCAGATAAACTGAGGAGGAAAGAGATCATTACACGCATCGTTTTTCACAGGGCTTCCCAAATCTCATTTTCCGTAGTGTATTTTAATGGGCTCCTCTCTCGCAGCTCACCGTGTGTGTGTGTGTGTGTGTGTGTGTGTGTGTGTGTGTATGCCTCCACCAGTGTTCTGATGATTTCCCACATCAAGTGATGTTTTTTCTGCGTTGGGATCCGGGAGGGAAGGGGAACCCGGTGAGCCTGTGTGTTCACATTTTTTAATGCTTGTCAAAATGTTGTCTTTGTACGGTGTCGTGTGGATCACTGTGTGGCATGTAAATGCAGCCTGAGGAAATACAAAGCTCCTGAAGCTAGATAAATGAGATTGGACACAGAATAACTAGGAGAGGAATCAAAGTAATTTCCCTCCAAAAGATTGTGTGATTTATTATTTATTATTATTACCATGTGTAGCACAGATTATTTGGGTGTATTTATCAAATGCAGTATCATGGAAACCTAATGTAACAAGGAACTCAATGCTGTATTAGACTGTGAAAGACACCTCAACAAAACCAATCCTAACAGCTAGATGATCTGAAAATAGCTATGCAGCGACACTCCCCATCCAACCTGACAGAGCTTGAGAGGATCTGCAGAGAAGAATGGGAGAAACTCCCCAAATACAGGTGTGCCAAGCTTGTAGCACCATACCCAAGAAGACTCAAGGCTAT
Source organism: Hucho hucho (assembly GCA_003317085.1). Classification (NCBI taxonomy): domain Eukaryota; kingdom Metazoa; phylum Chordata; class Actinopteri; order Salmoniformes; family Salmonidae; genus Hucho; species Hucho hucho. Next base: position 84,430 of record QNTS01001424.1, on the reverse strand, counting down.
AATCACTGCCAAAGGTGCTTCAACAAAGGCGCTTCAACAAAGGCGCTTCAACAAAATACTGAGTAAAGGGTCTGAATACTTATGTAAATGTGATATTTCAGTTTTTTGTTTTTTATAAATTTGCTAAGAAATTCTAAAAACCTGTTTTTGCTTTTTCATTATGGGGTATTGAGTGTAGATTGATAAGGGAAAAAAATTATTGAATCCATTATAGAATAAGGCTGTAACTTTCCGAATGCACTGTCAAACATAAGGATATACGATGTACAAGGTATCTTTGACTAGAAAAGTTATAGGAATGGCAGTGAGTAGGCTACAAGGTCATTGAAGAAAAAAACTGCTTCATGCACCTGCTGTGGTTACTGACTGACTCAATACAACTGACTGGGCACAACAACCCCAAAATAATAAGCATTAACAGTAAGTAGTTATTAAGCAGAGCATACACATGTGAAAGGATAAGACATATACACATGTGAAAGGATAAGACCTATACACATGTGAAAGGATAAGACATATACACATGTGAAAGGATAAGACCTATACACATGTGAAAGGATAAGACCTATACACATGTGAAATAAGACCTCTCCACATGTGAAATGATAAGACCTCTCCACATGTGAAATGATAAGACCAATCCACATGTGAAATGATAAAACCTTTCCACATGTTAAATGATAAGACCTCTCCACATGTTAAATGATAAGACCTCTCCAACAGGTTAAATGATACGACCTCTCCACATGTGAAATGATAAGACCTATCCACATGTGAAATGATAAGACCTATCCACATGTTAAATGATAAGACCTCTCCACATGTTAAATGATAAGACCTATACACATGTGAAATGATAAGACCTCTCCACATGTTAAATGATAAGACCTCTCCAACAGGTTAAATGATACGACCTCTCCACATGTTAAATGATAAGACCGCTTTAGTTTCAGAATTCCTCGCCCTTCTGAGATTCCGTTGCTCTGTTTTTTGCCTGAAATCTAAAGACTCCTAATATGGATGCTCTACTGTTATCTGGTTTCCTCCTTATAGGGTTGATTTGTAATTCCTCCTTATAGGGTTGATTTGTAATTCTGTAATTCTCAGACTCAGATCCCAAACACACACTAGGGAGTGTTTAATTACAAACTCATTCTGCATGTATCCATCCATAATTCAATATCTCCAATAATGTAAGCTGTGATGAAATCCATAATGCCAATGTGACCTCACTCTGAGACGAGGTCATCTCTATGTAGCTCAACAACACTTTTAGAACGCTGTTACTTTTTACCTCCTGCTATTTACCTGCTATTTACCTAATATTTACCTGCTATTTAACTGCTATTTACATTCCAATGACATAGTAATATAGGTACTTACTTAATAATGACCTAATAATTTCTCTGTTGTTAGGAGCATTAAAAAATTCTACCAGACAGTTACCCTTCATTCAGTTCTATTTGGTACCAATATTGCTTGTTATGCTTCTCAGTGCAACCCGGTAAACACCTGCTGAAAATATTTTTCATTCATTTTTAATTATGTGATTTCTGAGTGCCTCATGCAGTGGCTATGAAGTATCGTATTGAGGGACTAAAGCTGTTTATGTTCATCTTCAAACGCTGCTGTTTTCTTCTCATCGTTGCCCTGTAATTCCCTGTATGTCCCGTATGTCCCAAATGTTCCTAAAAGCAGTCTTCTTTAAAGTAGCTGGCGCTTTAGTGTCAAAGAGGGAGTAAGTGTACAGTAGAGAAAGGAGGGACCGTCAGGTTTTCGCAGCCGTCGGGGTTTCTACTGTCAACTTCTGTCTCTCAGGTCACCCAGGCTGTAAACAGTAGAGGCGTGTGTATGTGGTGCTAAACACCTCATCTCTACTCAACATGTCATCTCTATGTCTGCCTCTTAATCTGCTGTAAACAGCAAGAGCTGAACATACAGCAAATATGACTTTGTGCGTGTGTGTGTGGTGTGTGTGTGTGGTGTGTGCGTCTTTGTGCAAGAGTAAGTGTGTGTGTGTGTGTGTGTGTGTGTGTGAGAAGCACGCTGTCAGGCAGGATTGGGGAGGGGAGGATGTGAGTGCTAGATAGACATCATACCTCCCACCCCCAACCTCTCTCACCCATCAAACTGACAAAGACCACAAATACACACAGAGGACAAGGAGAAGAAACACAGTGTCAAGTGTGTGTGTGTGTGCGTGCGTGCGTGCGTGCCATAGGCTCCAATCTAAAATCTGCCCATGCATGAATACAGCAACAGCGAACATTGTAGTGTGTGAGTATGTGTGTTTGCAAAGGTGTGAGGCACATCCTGTGGCTTGTGGCCTTGAAGGCAAGCTAAGGGCTGTGCCTTCTCATTTTCACACCTCGACTGATCATGAGGAAGGTGTCCACACGAGAGAGAAGAGACATGAACAACATCACTATGTGCAACATTTTCATGCACCGTTCAACTCAATGTTTCTTTTTTAAAGTTGCCAATAACTTGTCATGATTCTAGAGGAGTACCATTTCCTCCTCTCTCTATCTAACCATTTGCATTCAAATCACATTAGAGACAATCCCATTGAATCCCATTGAATCCCATTGAAATGGCATCATATAGCTTTTCTCCTCTGGCCCTTTTAAGAGTTGACAATAATGAAAGATTGGATTTATATAGACCGTTCTACCAATTGAGGTACTCAAAGAGCTTTACACAGTAAGGGGGAAAGTCCCCTCATCCACCACCAATGTGTGGCACCCACCTGGGTGATGCAGAGAACCATTTTTTTGTGCCAGAACGCTCACCACACATCAGCTAGCATAGAATGATCTCCAGGAACCAGAGGGCCTGGCCTAGGGACCTACCCAGGAGAGGGCTCTCCAATGTAGGCAAAGGGGAGACAATGAGAGGCATTGACTGACTGGCTGGGAGTGTATGTGTGCAAGAGTGGAGAGATGGCACTGTTGCTGCAGTCTGCATCATACAGGGCCTTCAGAAAGTATTTATACCCCTTGACTTATTCCACAGCCTGAATTCAAAATGGATTATAAATATAGTTCTCTCACCCATCTACACACAATACCCCATAGTGACATAGTGAAAACATATTTTTATAAATGTTTGAAAATATTTACATAAGTATTCACACCCATGAGTCAATACATGTTAGAATCACCTTTGGCAGCGATTACAGCTGTGAGTCTTTCTAGGTAAGTCTCTAAGAGCTTTGCACACCTGGATTGTACAATATTTGTATATTATTCTTTTTTTAATTCTTCAAGTTCTGTCAAGTTGGTTGTTGATCATTGCTAAACAGCCCTTTTCAAGTCTTGCCATAGATTTTCAAGCTGATTTAAGTCAAAACTCTAACTTGGCTACATGGTCGGCTTGGTAAGCAACTGTATATTTGGCCTTGTGTTTTAGGTTATTGTCCTGCTGAAAGGTGGATTTGTCTCCCAGTGTCTATTAGAAAGCAGACTGAACCAGGTTTTCCTCTAGGATTTTGCCTGTGCTTAGCTCTATTCCGTTTCTCTTTTTTAAAACTCCCTAGTCTTTGCCGATTACAAGCATACCCATAACATGATGCAGCCACCACCATGCTTGAAAATATGAAGAGTGGTAACTCAGTGATATGTTGTGTTGGATTTGCCCCAAACATAACACTTTGTATTCAGGACAAAAAGTACATTTCTTTGCCTTATTTTTTGCAGTTTTACTTTAGTGCCTTATTGCAAAAAGGATGCATGTTTTAGAATATTTTTATTGTGTACAGGTTTCCTTCTTTTCACTCTGTCATTTAGGTTAGTATTGTGGAGTTGTTGTTAATCCATGTTGTTAATCCATCCTCAGTTTTCTCTTATCACAGCCATTAAACTCTGTAACTGTTTTTAAGTACCATTATGGTGAAATCCCTGAGCGGTTTCCTTCCTCTCCGGCAACTGAGTTAGGAAGGATGCCTGTATCTGCATTGTTGGTTAAGGGCTTGTAAGTAAGCATTTCACTGTAAGGTCTACACCTGTTGTATTTGGCGCATATGACAAATACAATTTGATTTGATTAGATTTTTGTTGTGACTGGGTGTATTGAAGTGTAATTAGTAACTTCCCCATGCTCAAAGGGATATTCAATGTCTGTTCGTTTTTTTTACCCATCTACCAATAGGTGCCCTTCTTTGCGAGGCATTGGAAAACCTTCCTGGTCTTTGTGGTTGAATCTCTGTTTGAAATTCACTTCTCAACCTTACAGATAATTGTATGTGTGGGGTACACAGATTAGGTAGTCATTCAAAAATAATGTTAAACACTATTATTGCACACAGAGTGAGTCCATGCAACTTGTAATGTGACTTGTTAAGCATTTTTACTTCTGAACGTATTTAGGCTTGCCATAACAAAGGGGTTGAATACTTATTTAAAAACATAATTCCACTTTTACATTATGGGGTATTGTGTGTAGGCCAGTGACACAAAATAGCAATTTAATTTATTATAAATTCAGGCTGTAACACAACAGCATGTGTAAAAAGTCAAGAGGTGTAATACTTTCTGAAGGCGCTGTACCTGAATCAAGTAATCTTCCATCCACACCCTCCACCTCCCTAGCCTGGTCTCAGATCTGTTTGTGCTGTATAGAAGGAGTAGGCAAGAAAGCACAAACAGATGTTGACCCAAGCTACCACAGAGTGAGAGAAGAACAGGAAAATGTGACACAGGCTATCAGCTATGGTGGTAGAAATGATTAAACAGGATTTAGTGTGATACCTTGACCCCTACACAAAGCAAAGGCGACGTCAGTGTGAGTGTGGTGACTGAATGGCTGGTGACTCACGCAAGGGTGTGTTGCTGCTGGTTGTTGTGTTAAAGACAGGAAGAGAGAGGAGGCTGAGATCATGGAAAGGCTTCTGAGAGGATCCATCCATCTCACCTTCTATGTCATCCAGCAGTTCATGACCACTGTGGTGGGTTTTCTTTTTCTCTCCTCCTCTTCTCTCTTCTCCTCTTCTCCTCTCCTCTCTTGTCTCTTCTCCTCTCCTCTCCTCAGTTTTCATGTTTTCATCTCTGCCTGTACTATTCTGTTTCCCAGAATGAGTTACTGTTCTGTTCCTCTCCCATATTTCAGCCCTGTCGGAAAATGCAGAGAAATCCATAAGTCATGGTAACAACCTCCCTTCCCTTCCCTGGGCCCGTGGAAATATCCCTTTCGGAACATGATGTCAGACGACTGCAAGCTGACAGGATTCTCACACGCATGCAGGATTGTGCGTACACAAGTGCAGGCTTGTGCGTACACATGCGGACGCATGCTCATACACACACACACTCACAAACATACAGACATACACATTCCCAATCCAAACAAAACAGGAAACACACCTCTACACACTTAAACTTCACTCTGTTCTGGATAGAATGTATCTGCTTTATACTGCATTTCTCCCTACAACATTCTGTATGTTCTGGCCAATAATAACCTCCAATATTCAAACCACCAACTATCCAACTAATGATACTTTTTATTTCTTTTTACTTTTTACCCCTTTTTCTCCCCAATTTCATGGTATCCAATTGGTAGTTACAGTCTTGTCCCATCGCTGCAACTCCCGTACGGACTCAGGAGAGGCGAAGGTCGAGAGCCATGCATCCTCTGAAACACAACCCCGCCAAGCCACACTGCTTGTTGACACATTGCTCGATTAACCCAAAAGCCAGCCGCACCAATGTGTCGGAGGAAACACAGTACAGCTTGCATGCGCCCGGCCCGCCACAAGGAGTAAGTAGAGCACGACGGGACAAGGACATCCCGGCTGGCCAAACCCTCCCCTAACCCGTTCAACGCTGGACCAATTGTGCGCCGCCTAATGGGCGCCACCTCATGGGTCCCCCGGTCTCGGCCGGCTGCAACACAGCCTGGGATCGGACCAGGGTGCAGTGCCTTACACCGCTGCGCCACTCGGGAGGCCCCAACCAACCATATTTACAGTGATAGGACGTTGGTGCTCAGTAAAAATAAAAACATAAACCAGCCCATTAGATTAAAAACAGCAGTTTAAATATATATTTATTCATATTGTTTCTGTGTTTCCACTTCAATTCCGTCTCCCATCTTTTATCCAGCTAGGCTATTGATTTACCATTAAGTTGAATGGGGGAGAAAATCCATACCGCTCCCTTTAAATAACCATCACACAGACATGAGACATATAGTATGTCATATAGAAACAATATTGGAGACCTTGGGTAAGTCCCAAATTACACCAAATTCCCTATATAGTGCACTATATTTGACCAGGGCCCTGGTCCAAAGTAGTGCACTATAAAGGGAATAGGGTGCCATTTGGGGTGCAGACCATTTGAGAGGCTTGAAAGAACCAATGCAATCCTCCTATCCTGGTGAATACCCTCTTTCCTGCTCTCAAATATATTTCTAATGAAAACACACATAGCATCGTTATCAATTAAACACTTTGCTGAATAAGACCTTCACAGCTTAAAATGTATCAGATTTTCATTGCTTACTGTGTAGTGCTTTCTTCTATCTGTGCAGTGGAGGCTGGTGAGGGGAGGACAGCTCATAATAATGGCTGGAATGGAGTCAATGGAATGGTAACCACCACATGGAAACCAGGTGTTTGTTGTGTTTGAAACAATTCTTTGACTCCATTCCAGCCATCATTATGAGCCTTCCTCCCCTCAGCAGCCTCCACTGTATCTGTGGTATGTTGTCTCTTTGTCTTGGGAAGCACATTATGAAGCAGGGTCTCTATTGTTGGTCAGCTGGTATATGGATGCCACTGGGAGGGTCTGCTAGGTGAAAGAGGGGACAGATTGACTGAGAGTGACACTTCACTGTGGGACATGACAGTGATTTATTTCTCTTTTTTGTCTAATGTGTATTACACGCATGCATGTGCACACATAGGCACGAAAGCATGCACGCACACACACATGCACACACAAGTGCACACCAACATACACAAACAGAGAGAGAGAGAGAGAGAGAGAGAGAGAGAGAGAGAGAGAGAGGGAGAGAGAGAGGAGGACATCAGCCTCAGGTGTAGGTAAACATGAGAGGAGGAAAGTGGGAAGTACCACACACACACACACACACACACACACACACACACACACACACACACACACACACACACACACACACACACACACACACACACACACACACACACACACACACACACTGTGTGTGTGTGTGTGTGTGTGTGTGTGCGTGTGGATGTTTACAGTATACGTACTGTATGTTTATGATTTTTGACACACGAGTCCCACAAAGAAAGAAAAAGAGAGAGAATACGGAGAGAGAGGGAGAGAGAGGGAAAAAGAGAGAAAACAAATCCATTCATCCATGCCTTTGTTTCTTACGTGCCAATCCCAAAACCCAGTGGACTGCAAATTTCTAAGTGATTGAAACAAAACGTCAGTCCTCCTACCCCAGCCCTACTGTCTGTATAGATTTAATACAAATCTATAATCCGCATTGTGCTCTTTGCCCAAATAAGAAAGACATTCTTATCTCTGGACCATTCTTCTGAACTCCTCTTTGCTTTCCCAGAAGCCAATCAAAATCAAGTATGAAATAAAAAAAGAATCAGCAGGGCGGGAGCCAGAGTGGCTGAATTTCCATATAGATAGGCCGGCACATTAAACTTGTCTGTCTGCCTTCTCTCTTCTCCCCTCCACCCTTCCTCTTATTAGACCTGCTCTTTCCATCTACATCATCGACTTCTAACATCCAGCCGCTCTCGCTGTCAGTTCTATCTGGCCAGACAGTTGATTGTTCTTGAACCGTCGCTGACCTCTCATATACACTATTGAGTAAACCAGGTTGTGATATATACCTGCTGGTTTGTTGTGTTGACTTGGAGACGCCGTGTGGGCTGCGCTTGACGTTGCTATTGTTGTATGTTTGAGGTCTCTTAGAATATGAGAGAGAGAGAGAGAGAGAGAGAGCTTCTCGTCACAGCCTTTCCAGGCTATTGTAAATTAAAATGCAATTAAAACAAGCAAATAAGCCGTCCCAAGAGACGGAGGGGGAAGACAACAAGGATTATAAGCACTCAGCCAAAGACGACGGGCCTAGCTATGCCACTCATCATTAACATAATAGGAGCCAGGAAGAGGAAGTGAATCTGAAGAAAGAGCTCCGGTTATGGGATGTCAGCCTGCGACACTAATGAATGGACCCACTCCATGTTACAAGAACAAAGAGACAGNCAGACAGTTGATTGTTTTTGAACCGCCGCTGACCTCTCACGTACACTATAGAGTAAACCAGTTTGTGATATATACCTGCTGGTTTGTTGTGTTGACTTGGAGACGCCGTGTGGGCTGCGCTTGACGTTGCTATTGTTGTATGTTTGAGGTCTCTTAGAATATGAGAGAGAGAGAGAGAGAGAGAGAGAGAGAGCTTCTCGTCACAGCCTTTCCAGGCTATTGTAAATTAAAATGCAATTAAAACAAGCAAATAAGCCGTCCCAAGAGACGGAGGGGGAAGACAACAAGGATTATAAGCACTCAGCCAAAGACGACGGGCCTAGCTATGCCACTCATCATTAACATAATAGGAGCCAGGAAGAGGAAGTGAATCTGAAGAAAGAGCTCCGGTTATGGGATGTCAGCCTGCGACACTAATGAATGGACCCACTCCATGTTACAAGAACAAAGAGACAGTGGGCTGTAGTTCATAAAGATGAAACCCCCTCTTAACGGTCAAACATGGAAACATACATTGTCTCACGTCTGGCGTGGGAAACTGCATTTGCTACATAGGTATCATTGAGGGCAGTAGTCTGTATCTATTCCTTCTGTATTTGCGTGTTATGCCTGCTCAGTCTCGGCTGTAGACTACAGCCCTGTAGAATCCAAAGACTGTACATAGACTGCATCCCAGCCCAGCATAGCGCCGTGGCTCGATACACTATTGACAGGTCTGCTGCAGCGGATTCCACCACACACACCCTACTAGACCCCCCATCCCCAGGGAGCATGGTGCTCTCTATCAGCCCCCCTCCCCTCTCCCCCTCACTACCACCCACACACCCCTTGCTCAGGCTCCTGGGTATGGGAGTAGAGGGGGGTCGCAGGAGGGGTGGAGGGTTAGGGGTGGAGGGGGGTGACTGAGCAAGCCCCACACGACGACAGGCAGGCAGGCAGGGAGGAAAGCGAGGTAGCCCACCCTCACAGAGAGCTCCTCTCCATGGACCAGCCCCACACGACAACAATGGGCCTGACAAAGACACTGGTGGAGGAATTTCCACTTCCCTCCCGCATTAATACACACAGCCCATACAGCCTGATGCGGAGGCTGTAGCCTGCATTAAAGGTCGAATGTAGCCATTTTAATCACAATATCAAATCATTTCTGGGTAACAATTAAGTTCCTTCCCGTGATTGTTTTCAATTAAAATGGTCAAAAAGAAAGAAAAATAACTTCTTAGCAAGAATTTTGCTTTGACTATCCTGGAGTGGTCTAAGTGGGGAGGGGGAAACTGAAAATTAACTGTTATTGGGAGAGAAGTTTGGAACTCTCTTTCTTATTTGTCTATTAACTAATTTACCGGCATCATCTGTAACTCCAGCCCACCAAATCAAGCAGAAATTTTTCAAACAGCTCTTACACTAAAAGGGCATTATCATCATTTTTACAATTTCACAGTATCATTCCAACCTCATAGTGTGGAAATATATATAAAACACAGGAAAATCCCATTTTTGACTACACTGGGCCTTTAAAGATCTGCAGCGCGCCAAGATTAATTGGATACTAATGGCTTTCATTTGTTACCATTATCATAATTGAACATATGTCAGAAACAAACCACGATGAAGGGAGATAGCTGCATTAAAACCCCAATGCTAGGAGTCTGGATTTAAAATGACCAGCTGTATTATCATAGAACTTGCAATGAATTAATATGTTTACTTGGCATATTCTACTGTGACAGAATTGATCAAAATGAATGCAGTGATTACAATGCATTGATTATGCTTTTTTCCAAGCGTGCAAACAAAATCACTTCCTTCCCCATAATAGAGTTGCTAATTCGACAAGGCTTGGAATAAGCTAAACCGTATTGTCAAAAATCCAAGTATTTCAAGGTTGCCAGATATACAGTGTACAGCTTGAAGAATCTCAAACTGCATTCTCATGGAGGGAAAATGTCCCCTCCTAATTCTGTGTGTGTCTCCCCCTCTCCCTGCCACATCAGCCTGTTTGATAGGGGGGCTTAATGACCGCCCACTGAGCGTTGTGAGAATGGCTGTAGGGCCCTCTTAACATTTTTGTAATACCCCCCAACCCCTTCTACCCCCCTACCCCTCCACTCTGTCCCCTCATCCAATCCTCTTTTCTTCCATCTTTCTGAGAGAGATGAATCAGATGCTTGGCTGAGCAATGCAGGCATCCGTTGTGGTCCTGCTGCTGTTACTGCTGCTGCTGCCTCTCTCTCTCTCATATTTCTCTTTTTCTCTCCTCTTTCCCTCCTCCCAACCCTCCCTTTCTAATCCTCATCTCCTTCTCTTTTTGACATTTCCTCTCCCTCTCTTTGCCCACTTCACTCTCTCCTCTTTCTCTTTTATTCTCTCCTTCTTCTGCCCCACTTTGCCCCGCCACCCAGATCTCTACATTTCACCAGTTGGCACAGTCTGGGCACTGCAAGTGCCAAGCCCTCTCTAAGCAGACACCATTTTGTGGGTTGGATGATTATACAGGCAGGCTGTGAGAGAGAGACTGTGAGCGGAGCGAGAGAGAGAGGCTCTGGGATGAGGCTGTGTAAAGGTCATAGTCTGGGATCTCACCCAGCATCTCTCTCCCCACCGCCTCATGACTCCCCACGGTGAGTTTAGCCTGACCCTGGGCCCTGCTGATTACACACAGATATTTACTCTCTCACTTCCTGGAGATCTGCAGGCCTCTCTGCCATCTGAGGTATAGTGAAGATCTACACACAGTGCAAATGTAGACAAGTAATAACGAAGTACAATATATGAGACTACAGCATTTGTGTATTCTATAAAGTATGTTCCTGCCCAGAGGCTTAGTCCAGTCTGATAAACAGTGGTAAACCATCAGTTATTTCATGTATTAAATGGCACAGTGCTTCCACCATCCATTCTATGATAAATGAGCTACCCATGGGATGACGGAACAAAAATCTTCTTCATTCTAACCCAGGCCCGTGTTGTGCATGCATATCTAACATTCGTTTTCTGTAACACCGTCATGGACATTCCAACAGGAGTTGCAATCCACCGCATTTTGACCTTCATATCTGATAGTTTAACAGGAGCAGAAATGTTTTACATTTTTAGAACATGTGCCATGCCATTTTTCATTTGAAAAACATTTCTTTTGCCTTTTTGGCTCGGCTGTTGTGTCTATTTTACAGTTGCTTTACACTTCAAAAACGATGTATTTTGTTTCCCAGACTTGAGAAGTTTGTGTAAATAAGAAGAAAAAAAATCGTCCACGGTTCTTACAAGATGGTATACTTTATCCGGTCACAAATAGACACAACTTATAAAGACTTAGTCTATGAAGGAGACACTTTTAGATACACTGCGAGCAGCATTGGTACATTATGCCTACCGTTTAACACATAGGCCTATCCCCGCGTTAGAAAGTGCAAGTATCTGTTAATAAACTTCAACCAATTAAAGAAATGTTTTTGTTCAATTGCTGCTTTCATAACTCGAAATGTGGCCTAGAATTATTTTACAATGTATAGATTCATCACGGCCAAATAAATGCTCTCTATAAAATAAACAATGTGGTGCTATAGAAACACTGTTGGAATGGAAGACCTACTATCTTCATTACACATCCAACAATATGAATTGGTTGTATTTAGGCATCCTAATCCTTTATTAGTCGGAATGAACAATCGAAGTTGATTGCCTTTACCTGGCACAGCTATTGATTAGAGATGCATCAGAGCCTGGAGCCAAACCAGGGAGTTTTTGCACCTGTGTTCAGAGGCGGATATAATGGTCAAATGGGTCGAGAACAACATTGGCTATGGGCCTACACGGCGGGAAACGTTTCATGTAATCAAGGTGTGAGAAAATGTATTAAAACAGTCTACTTGCAAATGTACAACCACACCTAAATGATTACCAATTCTCGCAGGGTTGGCAGTTTGGTTTATTTAGCCTATACCTGAATTCTCACAGCCTACAGTAGTTTGTGAGTCTGGAATAGGGTTTATTAAATGGGGCGACATTTGTTTTACTTGAAAACTAAATGATGAAACAAAAACGATAAGATAAAACCATATCACGTAGTTCAAACAGATAAATACCTTCTGAAACAACAATGTATTATGTGCAATGCGTTTCTAAGCCTACTTTAATAGGGTCGTTCGTTTCTGTTCAGTGGTGATTATACAAGGTTAGTGTGTAGACATTTTATGTGGTTGTGCTGAGTTGGATGTTTGTATCGACGTGAGAGACAACACAAAAATGCACTTGCGACATTCCATCAAACTCTTATCAGGAAAAAGTCGGCAGCAGCATTACAGAATGGCTGCGTCAGGAGCAGCCAATGCAGAATGAATGATCCCTTCAATGTGTCATAAAATCATCCCTACTACCACGACTTCATGGAAGGGGAATGAATGCATGTAGCCTACTACTATATACAATTTAACAGCCATTGAGAAATAACACCTCTAAATTATAGATATCGTCTTCACTCCACGGCTTCATGTTGCCTTCAGCCATGCATTTCGTTTCTAACACGCTTAACTAATAAGACAGGAAATTCGCAAACGATAGAAAAACGTGAGCTCTACCTATGACATTAAATTAGGGGCTGTATAGTCCCAGTTAAATTGTCTTTCGCTCCGAATGCTGTTGCTAAGGGATCAGGGCGTGTTCGCTCTCTGACCGCAGTTGAAGGGCAAATGAAAACCGTGAATATGATCCAAATCCGTCGTTTTCACGAGCGCTTTTACGGCAGGCGGTATCAGGACGTCGCCCAGTACGTATTTCGAGTGTGAAATATGGCTTTTAATTATGACACGGTGTGATATTACGCTCGTTTCTATCCATTACCTTATAAGGAAGGGCAGCGCTGTATCGTGCCTGGTTACAATAGGCTGGCGGTTGCCGCTCTATGGAAGATCGTGCAATTAACCCTTGTGGTGCTGAATTATAGTTGAGAGGGAAACGCTTTATGTATCAGCTAGAATACTTGGGATTTTGGCGTTGACTTCTCGACTTACCTCTCGTCTAACGGTTTCGAGGTAGACCTGGTCAAAATGTGTTATCGGTCGTCTAATCAATCATTCATTTCCTACAAACGAGTAGCCTAAATATTAATGGCACAACTATTAAATGAAGTAGTACCCGACACAGCAGGGTAGCATGTGAAGTTGCTTTACTATAGCTCGTATCTTTCGTCACATGCATTTTAATAGCCTATAGAAATATTATTGAATTACAATTACAAAGTTACTCAAAAATATGGATTACAGCAGCTGTCTGGTGTCTATCAATGTTCAATTGGCATTTGTGAACGACGGAGCATTGAAACTGGTTTCGGTGTAGAGTAGCCTAGTGCATGACCTAGATATTTGGTAACCTCATAACCGATAGGCTCTCCACATTTTCAAATAATTCAAGCAGGCTTCTGCATTGAGTATGATCATGAAAGTCAAAAGGTAAAGTCAACATGCATAAAGCTGTTGACTTTAGGTCGTAGTTGAAGAACATGACGCATAGCCTAGCCTACTGGGGTCGCATTATTAAACCAATGTCCACTGAATGCCCCTCTTCATTGAATTGTGCCCATTCCTTTAGGAAACCTTAACATATGACACAATTTCCCATTGAATAATGTAAAGTTATTATAAAAATTTTCAGCATCCACAACAACACGTTTTATATTATGCTGAAGGTTGACACGTGTTGTCCCACTGACCAAAACTCTTTCATAACGTATTTTGATTAGCTATTCTTGAAACCATTGCATAATGTATCTATTACATTTACAGACACGGTCATCGTATCGACAGGCTCTTATGTGCCCAACATTCGGAGAATACTTTGCACCTGCGCCTTATATTCTATTCCATTCTATTCGCAGCAAGTTGATGATACAATTTGCCAAGTACACTTTTTGGGCGAAATAGACTATAAAGCATCAATACCATGTTGTTATACACCACTGAAAAGTCCTAAACATGAAACATGTTTTTCAAACTACATTTTTGTATTTTATTTTTCTAAATGGCATTGGAAGATACTAATTCAACATACATATTGTGCTGATCGAATTAACCTGGTATAGGATAGATATTTGTCAACAAGGGTATGGTTTTATACGGTAATGGATTATAATTTCCATAGCTGCCTGTCTCTTGCAGCCCAACTCTGCTCCACACACACGGAGCGGGTACAAACCTCTGCCTTTCACCTCCCCCTCTTCGCTCTGACGTCATGTGCCTGGCTATTGCATGAAGTCGTCTTGCAGCCCTACTAGTGTGGACTGTGGATATCTTTCTGCTTGTGTGTGTGTGAGAGAGAGAGAGAAGAGGGAGGGCAAGAGAGCAACAGAGAGAGCAAGAAGGAGCAAGAGAGAGGAGTGGTGGAGGGAATACAATTTGGTTTCTTATAACTGGAAAACTACCAAAGGGGAGAACGCACCGAGTGAACGAAGGCATCAACGTACTTCAACGTTCGTTCGCTTCAAACGGATTCAACCCAGAATGGAGCTACCTGCCGCGGGAGAGCACGTCTTTGCGGTGGAGGGTATCGAAAAGAAGCGCATTCGGAAGGTAAAACTTCTCACCAATGCACATTTCAATAGCGTTGAGCTCAATTCGAATGTTGTAGGTTTTCTCACCAAATCTCTCTCTTTCTCCCTTCTCCTACAGGGGAAAATAGAATACCTGGTAAAGTGGAGAGGGTGGTCTCCCAAGTAAGTGTGAAACATTGTATTGCGCATATGATTTTAAATGCTCGGACACACGATAGTACCCATACGTGGATTTTGCAGGCAGCAACCGATTTTGTTTTTCAACAAAATATACTCGTTCGAAAGGCAGCTACGGGGACGCGAGCTAAAGAGAGATAGGGGGGAGTAAAGCAAGCGAAAGAGGGAGAGCGATACGGATGCCTTCACTAATTTATGCGAGGGAAGGGGGTAGGCACAGCCATGTAATCCCGTTTTAATTATTTCTGCACTGCCAGCGAATTTACGAGACAGTGGTTAAAATGGCCGACTGTAACTCGGTGCACAGTGCAAAAATTATTGGTTTTATACCGTTCGCGTTTGGATAGAGCAGGGACCCTACCTTGTCTTTTGAATTGTGTACTGCTCTCTCTCTCTCTCTCGCGTAGCCTACTTGAGACGTACCCAGGGTTATTTGCTATGGCATGATCCACATTTGATTTGGAATTGGCTTCCCTTGCCAGACATAGTGAATCATCCATTAGTAGGCTATAACACATTTTTGGAACATGCTCGTGAATAGGCTACTTTACGCATGAAGACTATTGTAACGACATTGTAGGCTAGAGTCAAGAACAGTATATAATTCATAACCCATAATATATTGAGAGACAACCTTAGCCTCTATATTGTAAAAGTGAATAGCCTATGTTGTTTTTCTCAACATGAATTACATATTTTGTTCTGTTCTTTCTACAGATACAACACATGGGAACCCGAGGAAAACATCCTTGACCCGCGCCTTCTCGTGGCGTTCCAAAACAGGTGAGAGACTTTGGATATGGCCTAGCAGCCTCGAGTTGAGTCATGACCTTATATGGTCACGAGAGGAGGGGGGCGGTGGGTAGCAGCGCATGTTATTCATACACCACACAGCCTCCCATGGGGGATGTGTTTGAATGTTGGGAGAACTCCAAAGACGCGCTTATGGATTGATTAGATACGCGCACGTGTGCTTAGTTTTAGTATTAAATTCTGCATTCTGCATTTTAATAGCCTAAAATAAAATTTGATTTGACTATTCCATGGCTTGTTGTCAAGGTCTGGGTCTCAAGGAGTCCATGCTTCGCGGCATGGTAGTTAAAGTAGGCTAGTCCTATGCAATGAACTGCTACAAAACAAAACAACAAACGATGTAAATATATGTATGAAGTCAATATCCTTCATTAGCAATCTTCCTATAGGCCTAATTTACCCGCTTACGGCCCCAGTGTGTAGCCTATTACAATCGAAGACTTGGGCTGCTGTCAAAAGTGAGCCAGTCTTGCAGGTGCAGGAAATAACGGCGATGGGATGCTATTATGAATAAACAACGAATTTGCGCATATAGGCCTAAT
Source organism: Hucho hucho (assembly GCA_003317085.1). Lineage (NCBI taxonomy): Eukaryota > Metazoa > Chordata > Actinopteri > Salmoniformes > Salmonidae > Hucho > Hucho hucho. The sequence goes on along the minus strand of QNTS01001424.1, from coordinate 68,138 downwards.
AGTATGTTGATAGTCTGGTCGCTGTGAGTCAATTCATGAATATGTCATTGTGAAAGTCCTTATTATGACAAAACCACTCTTGTGTAGTCCGAAACATGGGCTGATTTCAACAATTAGCCTTAAGATTCAGGCGACGAATGATTAGGCCTATCGTTTGGCTACATTCAAACGCAGTGGGATATTTTAAACCACATTTTATTTCATAACTATTGATCGGAATAATCTTTGTATTAGCTACAACCTTTGGAGTATCTATAAGAGTTGATTATAAGCAAGGCTGCATAAAAGTATTATGTCTGTGCAAAATCCTATAGGGCTTAAACAATTTTGCGCCGCAAATTCACAAATAGCCTACATCAAATGCAATGTCATGCATACTCGATTGCGTTAATGACCACATATGTCAAGTCATTTCACTCCAACAATGTATCACAACAGCATTGCGTGGTGCAGGCGGCTGGTCTCTCTCTCACCCACTAGGCTACCCGCCCCATAGGCCACCACCACCACTCCGTGTTTCACGTCGGTGTGGGGATAGGGAGATGCATAGAAGGCTGAAGGCCTAAAGGACGGGGGATGGGTATCACATTTATGGAAACCGTAATTGACATCCACTGCTCTCCGTCATTTCCAGTTGGCGACCTCATATTCTCCAGTCCCCCGGCGGCCTTGTGTGTGTGTGTGTCTGGGCTGGACGGTCGGTCTCAGAGTGTGGGGAGGGAAGGAGTAGGCCTGTGTGTTTGGCTCGCCCTGCTCTGGTCCCGGGGGATGGGGGAGGGGAATCGACATGGGAGGTTGTTCTTCTATAAAGGGGGGTTGCCCCGCTGGACGTCTCCGGTGTAAAATCACACCACGTTATTACTTTATGATGCAGAAAGTACACGGGGACTGGCCGTGTCACCACGGGTTTGCTCTGTGTTTTGCTTATACATTCATACCGTAGCATAGTATGCCTACTACATTAATGCTGTGTGTTAGCCACATGCGCTAATGCACAGCGGTGCGCGTGCGTCGAGTCCAGCTGCCATTGGGCTAGTGGGTTATATTTACGAGCATGTTATGACTTAAGGCCTCAACCAGGGAGCAATTATTTCATATGGACATGACTGTGCATATGATCGCAACAGAATAATAACGTCCTGCACAGCTCTCTCTCTTCTTTTTGTGGGGAGAGATTTGTAAACCCAAACAAATATAATGTTATTCTTGGTAGGCTATAGTTCTCTGGAATCTAGTTATTAATTAATTTATTCAGTGAGTGTAATTTACTTGGGAATACATCCCAATATATTCAAATGTACATAGTTAATAATAGACCATTGTGTTCACCTAATCTTTATGCAGGGTAGATGTTGTTGTGTTGCAGTTATTTCATTTTCAGTAAACCATACTTCAACCTTGCATTTATTCAATTTCATACACACCTTGTCACCTAATCTTTATGCAGGGTAGATGCTGTTGTGTTGCAGTTATTTCATTTTCAGTAAACCCCACTTCAACCTTGTATTTATTCAATTTCATACACTCCATGTGACCCTAATTAGGATTTGACTGTGACAGAACCATAGGGAGGTGTAAGACTGGCTGTGGGAGAGGATGTGGAAGAGAGAGGGGGAGATTCTCCCCCTGCTGTAGAACTAATTGAATTCCTTCATTATAATGAGAATATGGAATGATGGGCATATTACTATGGAGAGAGTTATGCAAATACAGACAGACCAGAATGCTTTCAGCAGGTCACACTCGGGTCTTCAATAGCCTTCAAAATCAAAATTCCACTTTCGACCTTGAAGAGATTATTTTTAAAATAAATTGGTCTAGAGATGCTACGGAATTATTAATAAGACCAATAGAGGGATATATTTGCAAACTTTGTTTTGTTTGTGCACTGTCAATATGTACAGTTCATTAATATGTTGTAAAGCTACCAGTATGTCAATACGTTACATTTTTTTTGATGACACAAGATGATGTTTCATGTTTTTTTTAATCATCTTTTACAGAGAGAGACAGGAACAGTTGATGGGATATCGTAAACGTGGACCAAAACCAAAACATCTCTTAGTCCAGGTAACTATCATCATCCCCGCCTTATTGTCCATATTGTTTTTATGTTTAATAGTTCCATTTGTTTAAAAATAACAGGATTTTCAGTCAGCCATTTTGTTGACATGCCACTGAACTGCAGTTGCGATGCCACTGAACAGCAGAAAGACAGAGAGAGAGAGAGAGAGAGAGATCGAGATCGAGATCGAGAGAGAGAACAGAAGTTCTTGTGACACACCAGTGTCAGGTGTTTTGGAGTTCCCTATCATTATAGCTGTGGTTCTTTTGAGTAGATTTGCATTAGGAGAGAGAGAGAGAGGTATGGGGTCCTCCAGCTGGTCTGGCCTACACACTCATCATGAAACCCAGTTTGTTGCCTCAGGCTCTGGAAGTATTGCTTGAGCGCATTCATTTTATTTTATGCTAATAGCCACATGTGCAAATGGCTTTTTCCCTTTTAAGAAACAGCCATGTTGCCTATGGGAAATTTGGTATGCCATTCCATTTTCACGCGCGCAATTTGTTAGCTCTAAAATGTGCCGTTTCTAGAATTATTCAAAGCAGAAATGAAAGAATAACAGAACACAGTTCACAGTTCCCTGAGGTTGAGGATTTTGTAAGAACACACTTGGAGCCAGATTTAATTACAAACGGCTAGTGATTTAGGGCCACTGTGTTTATTACTAAGAGTAGTCAAGCCCTTAAAGACCCACTTAATTTGAAAAACAACAAAATGGCAGCCCTGCCACTTAGTTTTACTACAAAGCTGACGGATAAGGCTGGAGAAATGTAACCACTCTCAAGTTCATAGATATGGATGCAAGGATAGACAATCCTCAAAAATGTCTGTACAAAGTGGGCCTTTAAGAGACACACCACATTGCTACAACCACACGTGGTTTGACATCAAGGATCAAGCGTGACATGTCTAGTGGCACCTAAGTGACCCTGAGGTCACAGACATAGCGTCTTCCGCCCCTTTCTGAAATAGCATTCTCGTGGCCTGGGGGGGTCATGCATGGGAAGTGGAGAGGGAAGGAGGGGGGAGGGATCTGAGAAAATGGAGGAAGGAATCCCAGGAGAAAAGCACTGACTGGATGCTCTCGACACACAAAGTTATAGATCGGTTGTCTGTGTCCTTTATGCCAGGTTAGCCAAGAACTAGAATGTAATGTTCCGATAACATCTGAATCCCAATGTAAAAATGTAGCCATTAGCCAAGGCCTGTGTGTTGCATTTAGGCTTACAGTATATGGATAGTTTATGCAATGATATTGTATTCTTGTGCTCCGACAATGTCTTTGAATTACCCTTGAGGGGATTGATAATGTCCTATTTAATTGGATTGGATTTCTGGCTATGGCTAAGGACTGGTTATGAGAAGCAACATAGCATAAATGTAGACTTAGGATAGATTTCTGTTGGTTGTCTTTTGCCATTTCTATTGCCCTCGTCAGTTAAACCCGAACAATAAAAGATGAAAGGAGTGCTTTCATTTCCCCAGAATAATAACCTTCCATTGTCTTCCAACTTTTTCAGCTTCCCTCGTTTGCACGGAGATCCAGCATCCCTGCCGGATTCGAGGAGACGTCTCCAGAGGCCGAGAACCACCTCAAGTCAGACCCGATCCAGATGCACCGCTCCCAGCCCCAACAGTACCAGCTGAACAGCAAGAAGCACCACCAGTACCAGCCCAGCAAACAGGAAGTCCCAGCGGACCAGCTAGGCAACGGGAAGAAGAAGTTATTCTATCAGCTCAACAGCAAGAAACACCACCACTACCAGCCTGACCCCAATATGTACAACACCCAGTCCGCCAGACCCAAAGACGTGGTCAAAGGTCAGGAACCCAGTCCGCCCACCAATCCCAACCCTGGGTGGAACCTGCCACCGGCACTGCAGCAGAAATGGGTTCGCGACAAAAACACGGGCTGCCTGAGCAAAGTCAAAGACGTTACGGTGGTGGAGATGAAGAAAGCAGCGGTGCGTGTCAACGAGGCTGAGAGCGAATGCGCCCTGAAGCCGAGCCCAAAGGAGGCAGCCCTACCCAGCGCCGTCAGCAGCAAGATGAAGATCATCAAGAACAAGAACAAGAATGGACGCATCGTCATCGTCATGAGCAAGTACATGGACGGCAACAAGGCTGGGGCGGCCAAGGGTAAACACTCTTCAGACTTGACTGGAGAAGAGAAACCTCAACATGCCGAGCAGTCAGACATGACCAAGGTACAGGGGACCACCAATGTCCCTAAAGAAATCTGTAATGCCAGTTCCCCTCCGGCCGCTGAGCATCCCAAGAAACGCTCTGCAGAAGACGGACATTTCTCCAAACCATCGCCCAGCACGGCTGAGGAATACAACACAGAGGTTGCGAGGGGCCAGGCGGACTTACCGGATGATCACCCCCTACAGCTAACCACCAACCCAACCCCTTCCCCCTGGGCGATGGATACTAGCCTCCCCACCCCTAGCCCTATGGACCAGATCCGGACACTCCCCACCACAAATAACGACCGCAAGCGCAAGCTCTCCCACCCCGAGGAGGACAGGGGCGCGTGTAAAAGGTTTCTGAGCTCCAGGAGCAACAGTGTCCCCAGTGCTGTGCCCACTCCGCCCCAGGACAAACCCATGGACCTCCACCTCATTGTCCCGCGCCGGAGCAGCAGTAGCGGCTATGGGTATGAGGTTACGGACACCAGCACCAATCAGGAAGAACCTATGGATCTTAGCTGTTCTAGAACCAGAAAGCAACCTGAACCTGAGCCAGTGCCAGAGCCAGAACCGGAGCCTAAGGATCCAACTGCAGTGGTACAGGAGTCAGTGACTACAACAATGACAACAACAACAGCAGCAACAACAACAGAGGAGGCTGAAGAGGAGCCTGTCCTAAAGTTCTCTCCTTTTATGGGCAACATTGTCATCACTGACATCACCACGAACTGTCTCACGGTCACTTTTAAGGAATACGTATCTGTTTAACAGTCCCTGGACCAATCGAAACAGAGGACTACTGATGTGACGGCCTTATCAATATGTGTATATGTAAAAAGAAACGTGAAGATTTGTACATATGGAGATTTATAATTTATAATTCAAAATCAATACATTTCTTATAATGTTTTATACTGCAACTCTTCGGTGATGTGGTAGCCAAGAAAGTGCCCTCATGGATTTCAGTGACTGCATTCAGGTGGATGTTAATTACAAGTGAAATGTCCGTTATGAAATATCAAGTCATATAGAATAGCTTTTGCTGTTGTGGCTTGATGGTATATACCAAACATATACAATCTTTAAAAAAAGGGTTTCAAAGGGGTTCTTTGGCTGTCCCCATATGAGAACCCTTTCTGGTTCCAAGTAGAACCCTTTTGTGTTCCATGTAGAACCCTTTTGTGTTCCTTGTAGAACCCTCTGTGGAAAGGGTTCTACGTGGAACAAAAGGGTTCTACCTAGTACCAAAAAGAGTTCTACAAAGGGTTCTCCTATGGGGACAGCCGAATAACCCTTTTAGGTTCTAGATATCATCTTTTTTTCTAAGAGTTTAGCCTGAGATGTATGATGTTTTATACATACAGTATGTTCTACTTAATAATGGCGGTTATTTTGGTCCATAAGTAGAAGATGTTGAGTAACTATGGTGATCAAAGATCCGTTTAAAAGCACTTCATAGCATTCACCTATGTGTGTATATTAATTTGTACTATATACTGTGTATGTATTCTCCATATGATTTATACTTATTTCCATTGCTTTACAATCTACTCCAGCTAGGTGTGCTCAGTCTGAGGCTACTGTGTCATATTTCACGTTGGTGAGTTTTGTTATTGTTTGTGAGTGCAGGAGCAATAAATGGAAGAAGAAATGCAAATATGAATGTTGGGTGTGCCAGGCTCCCACATCGACATTATACAGACCCAGTTTCACCGAGGGGTATACTCTGACATGAGATTTAAGCGAACTTTTGACAAATCCTCCAATGATCTCATTTGAAAACTAGAGTTACACACACATATTTCAATTAACTGAACACCGGTTTCAGCAAACCCTGTCAATCTTAGCCATGAGCTGCTACATTGCATGTTTTCCTTTTCAGAAAACAAAGTGTATACTATATAACTTGCACTTTTGAATTGCACAGTGGCAGGCAGGCAACCCCTTTAGTAAATTAGCTCTCAGGGGTGAGTAATGAAGGCCAGAGTTTTCATTTATCAACTGAGTCATTTTTCCTTTAAGATAAATTCTGATGTATTGACTTGTGACCCTAATTAGGTTGGTGTATTGCATTGGTGTAGACCCCACAGATGGTCTACTAAGCACATACAGCAGGTCTATGTAGGACTATTTGTGGCAGGTCTATGCAGAACTATTTGTGTCAAGTCTATGTAGGACTATTTTTGCATTTAAGTTGACCTTATGACAGGGTGACATTTTCTCCAGAGGAGGCTGGTAGGAAAGGCTTGTCGTAATGGCTGGAGTGGAATAAATGGATTGGAGTCAAACATATCAAACATATGGAAACGACATGTTTGACTCCAATCCATTTATTCCATCCCATCCATTACAGTGACTCTGTCCTCCTATAGCTCCTCCCACCAGCCTCCTCTACATTTCACATATACAGTAGGGGCATTCATCTTAACTTGCGATTGACGCTTGCTTTACAAAGGCCTGATAGATTGACATGTATAACTACTCTGTCTTATCGAAGCTAGCTGGGTTACTAGTCGTAGATGTGTATTTTCAGTGTATCCTAACACCCATCTCTGTGCAAAATATAAAAGCTAATTGTGAGTTGCTTATGTTTAGAGGCTGTTATTTTGATCCTAACACACATGATCCAATGAGCACAAGCTCTTTTGATATTGCTGCTAAAGTGTGTATGTTAGAGTACTTTCTTCTGTCGTTGAAACCTTGTGGGATGTAACCTACATTACAGTCTAAATTGCCTTCGATGCACACTGAATGCAAAGCAAGAAAGAAAATGACGGATTATGGATTTACATATGATTGTTATGATGATAATGATTAAATAGCTATTATTTATTATCATTATTATTTTGCTGTCCAAACTAAGCTCAATTAGATGCCTTCTGCATTAGAGGTGGAACATCTTATACCTGTCTGTACAACATTTAGCACAACTTTGTAACTTTTTGAATCCTTTTGGTTACCATTTATTTGTTGGAGCCAGGTTACATTTCCCTGCACTTGTTGGTTCAAAGGCAAAATAATTGTTTTAAGGTGTGTTCCGATGGGGAGGGGCTGGAATTAGTACTGTTGGCACAGCTATGGTATGTTTTACAATAAAGCAAGAGAACTGACCTTTTTCTGACATTGTCTGACTTTGGCCTGCTATGGGTCATGCTGTGCATGACATTCATTGCTTAAGGCTAATGAATTGAAGTATTGTTTCAGTCAGTATGGGGGAAAATCCTTTATTTGTACAGACTGGCATATTGTAACAGGCATTATAATTGCCTTCAACTACCCCAAAAAATGTTAAATATATATTTTTTTAAATAATTATTCACTTCATTCTAATTATATGCCATGTGATGTTCTTTATTTTGACACTAAAGTTAATATTTAGGCCTTAGCTACCGACCACGTTTTTTGTTTTTACTTGACGAAGAAGGCTAACTTTCCTTTAAAAACATTACTGTTGGTAATCATGTGACCTCTGAATGGAACCACAAATGAAGTTGCTTAAGCACATATACAATCCAGAACAAAGGGCCTTCTGTCTTAAATAACTGTTAAATAACTGTACTGGGCACTTGTGTTATTACTACTTTACTGATGGGTTATTTTTCTGTTGGAGCAAGACAGCTTGACCCTTGGCAGGAATGTAATCAGAACCACCACATAGCGGGAGGTGAGGGTCTTATGCAATATCACATTGTGATACCTCTTAAATCACAATGTGAAAGGCTTTGTGGAATGGGAAGGAAGACCTCTATTAGGCTTTCACTTCTATCAACCAAGTCTCACGTATTTTACATTAACTTTGAATAGGACGCACAGCTGCACATCTGTAGTCTGTTTGATGTGGGCTACCATTGACATATTCCCACACTCACTCCATTTTTGTAAGAACACAACTGAGGCTTTGTCAAACTCACTTCGCCGTGCCGTTCCAGCAATGTCTGTCTTGGCCTGACTACATGCAAGATTTGTCATTCAGGTAAGTTCTGTCATGGGGTGGTAGACCTTGTCTTGGTTGTTCTTTTTCCCACACACTCATAACCTTGGACTATCCAGTAGGCTCGTCTAATGAGCATGCAGTCGATCCATTCATAATTAGCCCTATATATAGGCGGTGAGATGTGTCAGGTTGCCTTATCTTTTGGTGGGAGACGTGCTGTGGGAGTTATAGATTTGTGAACTGTATCTAGGGTTTCCAAATTTAAATGCCTAAAGACCATTTGAGATGTAGGCTTACCTCTGTTCAGATGTGCATGGTAGCCTACATTAACTCCCAAAGCCCAATTTATTGACAACACAAATGAAGGCGCAAATGCAGTTGGAAAAAAGCGCACATACCTGGAATTGTGGCGCAAAATGTGTCAATGTATTGCTTCCTGGAACTTCGAGTTTACACGCGGGCGCGCTTCTCAAGGATTCGGACCCAGACCGGTCAAGTGTAAAAAGGAAAGTAGACCTACCTATATTGGGAGGGAGTATGCCTATACATAAACGTTACATGAACATCAGTACATGTTGTATGGCTTGCTTAGACTTCATAATATGGGCCATGACCTTGTCTATAGACCTAATCTAAAACCAGTGTAACCATTACATTGTGAAAGACCTTGGACTGGACTGGAAAACATGCCGAGGTCTTTGAATGGGAGTTGCTTATCAAATAATGTTTCTCGGCACTGGGAGTGTGCCATTCAACCTTGGAACATATAGATATGTCAAGTTTGATGGGCCAATTAAACCAATTTTGAGAAATGTTTTAATCGGCTGGTAGCCTAGCGGATACTAGTGTTAGGCCAGTAATTGGAAAGTTGTTGGTTCTAATCCTAGAGCCAACTAGGTGAAAAAATCTGTCGATGTGCCCTTGAGCAAGGCAGTAAATGTTGCTCCTGAATTAAATGTAAATTGGCGACGCACATGGGGAGTGTCCGGTGACGTCCTCATTTGAAAGCCTTTTTCGGTAATAGCTGGTTCTATTAATCTAAAAAGCAGGGACAAATCAAATAATTTCAGCAATTCTATTTTGGAATGCGTTCGCTGCTAAATTGATTTCCCTTCATTTGATCCATGCACAAAAGTCAAATTACACATTCAACTTTTTTGTAGCCTATCAAATGTTTTTGCAGATAGCGCTCATACACAAAACCAAGCAGAGTTTTTGACAAGTCCTGCACATTTCTAGAAGCAGCAGCGCGGTACCTATGAACTGCTCCCTGGGCTATATCATGCCAATAAATGTTGAAATTGTGCAGAGAATGCAAAACCGTTTCGCCATAGATTTGAGTCTGATCAGGAAGACTATATCGGTGTCATATATAGGCTCACTGACAAACCCTATGCATTTGTTGCAAGTTTGAAACCTCACTTTGGGCTTAATCACTTTGGGCTTAATCACAACTTTAAGAATTCAAAGCTCTCAAGTTTGCAAAGTTCATGTTCATGGCCACATATTTTAGACATGTTATTTTGTAGGTTAAAGTGTATAACTGTAATTGTAATCGTGTTAGTATAGCCTATATAATTTTTAAAAAGCGTCAATGGTTCTTTATCGGATATCATTAGGCTAAGAGCCATAGAGAATGTGTCTATTTTATCTAGAATGACGGTTCTTGTTTGGTGAACCATATAGAAAAGTTTCAATTAATTGGTTTGCCTGTTTTCATCATGCATTTCAGGAATGATGACTTTATCGAGGTGAATGAAGCTATAGGCTACATTTCGTTTGTTGAGGCATCTACTTTCCAACTGTCCCCCAAGTAGCCTAGGTGATTGTTTTCCGTTTTCAGCTTTAAGTGTTTTAGATGTTTACAGCTGAAGTAACTTAACTAATGTTTATCATTAAACAATTCGGCACATAGCCAGCTTGTATCAGTCTCCATTTGATTTGCACTGGAATCCGTTGTAGACGCAAGGGTTAGAGGATAGCTATATTTCATCCACGTTTATAAGTCTTCCTTTTTTAGGAAAATATATTAGCCTTATAGTCAAATGTTCCATTATTCATACACAGCGTGTGTAACTTTCTAAAAAGGAGACAGCCATTTTCTCTCGTCTATACCCGCTTCAAGCAGCGGGTCGAATGTTCGCAGGGGCTTTGCGGTGTATGAAATGGTTGCTCGGCATAACGCGCTGTGAGTTGGAGGTGTAGCCTAATAAACTACAGATTTGAGTAGTGCAATGGGCGTTCCATGTCAGTTTCAATACAGGACCCCATTCTGAATTTGCTTACTGACCGAAGAAGCACGCCATTTTAGTTTATTACACAGTGTAACATAGGCAAATGCAACGTAAACGTAAGGCACATTTCGAGAAATTGTATTTGATCTTAACGAAAGACAGAATCACTAGTAAGGGGAACGAACAACCTTCGTTTTGGACATATGCACTTGGATAGTAAACAACAGAAATGCTTCATCGAAATTCATCAACAAGTCTATTTTCAATCAAGGTGTTAGGTGTGGATAGCAAATTGCCAAAGGTGCACATGATGCATATCGGAAAAGAGGTATAAATACATCTGGAGTCGGACATTTATAAAAATTGGCCCATAAAGTGTTCTTCTGCTGTCTCTAAAGGATGACCTATTTCAGTTCCAGGCAGAACCCTTTTTGGTTCCAGGTAGACCCCTTTCACCCAACAAAGGAACCCTCAATTAACCCTTTTGATTTTTAATATAATTGGGAGAGCCGAATAACCCTTTATGATTCAAGGTAGCCCATTTTTGCCACTCATACACACAGTCATATAAGGTGAGGCACTTGGCGGTCAACTTGAAGAAGATATAATTAGGCTACAAGACGGGCCACAGACATGGAACAAGAAAACACACACAGGACTATCTTTAAAAGTGAAGGACATTATAGAAATAGCCAACCTCAAGATCGCATAAGAGATTGCATGAACCTGAGATATGACTGACACGCATGACTGAAATGACTCGGCTTTCTGTAGTCAAACTGAAACCTCGTTGTACACGTTGGCGCATATAAATAGAACAAGTGCGATGTTTCACATTCCCCCTTTATCACCACACCACAACCTCCCAATGCAGCCAGCCATTGCTGTATCATCTTACATTTACAGACGTAGCCTACTGCAAGGCGTATTTGCCATGTAGCCTACCGCAAACAACAACTAATAACACCAATCAATTCGAATGACTGTTTTGTGTATTTTGGGGGGGATTTTTTAAAACACTTCTGATGGGGGCCAGTAGCATACGGCTATATGCCACTCTAATTATAAAGGATTCACAAATAAGTCAATTAAATGTAATGTGTGAAGATTACATGTATTTTGTGTTATTTCAAGGCCAAACACTAATACAATCCGCCAAGAGAGAGGCACAGTCAATTCAGTTTGCTTCGAGGCTGTGGTTCTTCTTCTCGAGCTGAAAACATACATGTATTTTATGTGTGTCTGTGGTTTTCCTCTTACTCAGGCTACGCGTTTTGCGCAAAAGAAAATGTCCTCCGTGAAAGTAGGACAGCGACCAGCGTTTGCGAGCAGTGAGCTGAGTAACCGCGGTTGCCCAGAAACGAGCGAGCCAATAATATTTTACCAACTCGCACTGTGTATCCATGTATGGCTGTCGCCATTGCTGCACTGCAGTAAAGCTGAGACCAATCATCGACACCACCAAATATGGAGTCCTGCAGTTAGATGTTACCTATTCTAGGTTTAGCGCGTCGTAAAATGTAGTCGTTTTAATACCCACATTGCGCTGAAATGTTGGTCTCATGGTTTGAGCGCATCAAAATGGTGGTGCCATATGATTTCGACGACAACCAATGCATCTTTTGTCCGCCGTCCTTTGTCTTCTCGTCCGTAATAAGGCTACAGTGGCCATATCTATGTGTTATGTTGAACATGTGTTGTTAGGTAACAGTATAGGGCGAAATAATCTGGCATCTGAAGGTCAAATACGGAACACATTCTGCTCTCCCCGTCGCATAGGCTCTAGAGCCATTCAGCCAAACGAGCGTTTTCTTTCCAAATCCGAAGCATGTTGTCGGTTTGATGAACCGCTATACGTTATAAACACTATATTATCACACATTGTGCACACTAGCAGTGCGTTGTATGCTATTCAGTAATACACTGTAATTGTCTAACAGCAGCCTTTCTCTGTTTCTATTGATATTGTGGAAACCCCTGAGTAATTTAGTGATATATCAATTCACATTGTTGACAGAAACGTTCCATAATTTCGTTATCAACAAAATTGTAAAATACCTATAATGTAATGTTTAGTATGATATGTAAGTCTCTCTCGCGTTCTCTCTCTCCTCCCTCTCTCTCTCGCTCGCTCTCTCTCTCTCTCTCGCTTTCTCTCTTTATCTAAATCAAATTCACACATATCTCTTTGTCTCATTATATTTTCATAACTCGTATGATTCCTTTTGGTAACTCTGCCCCTTTTCTATAGATTATTCTCTTACTTACAAAAAATTGCAGGCTACAGTCGACTACTTGAATTTTCCCAATTTCATTTTCTGAACAAGTTTAACCTTTTATGTGGACTTGAATAACACTGTACTCTAATGACTTAGGCCTAATCTTACATACATTCAGAAGATAACAAACGCGGATTTTCGCAGTTTGATCTTTATGTAATTCATAGCTCTGCCTTCATTACCCTTTATTTTTCACTAAAGAAAGGCTGTAGTTTGCATGGACAGAACTCAAGGGGTTTATATTTTTATTAATTTGTTTAATGAGTTACCTAACGAGGACTGATAGCCATTTTTTTTTAAATACTCTAGGTTTCAAATGAATGTAGGTTTCTGTAGGATATGTTTCAGATCTCAGAGTTATCTCTTTATTATAGGAGGTTTAAATCAGATTATTCTTTTCTCTTGTATAAAAATTCCTTATAAAAACAAAATCATTATGAAAAACACAAAGCCTAAAAACTTTAGTAAGTAAGCCTAATTATAAAAAAATATACAAGTTAATGAGACAATTAAAGCAACCAAAGCGTCTTGATAATAATAATAATAATGATAATAATAATAATAATAATAAACAATAACATTCGTTATAGTAAATACAAAAACTGGTATACATTTTTAACAAACCAACATAATTTATTTGAAGGAATTTGGTTATTTAGCAATGTATTAATATTGTTACCATTATTATTAGTAAGTATTAATATTATTATTGTTATTACCTTGTGCTAGACTGTGAATTATATGTCATTATCATGTCATTCTTGTTATGGCTATGTTATCATATGTTCAAATTTCTATGGCTAAGTTGTGTTTGAAATATTTGATAGTTTTCAGTTGTGTTTACCTATTCATCTTCAGACAGTAACACTTAACATTCAACTCTTCTTCATTTGACTTTTAATTGTTTTCATAAATTAATAAATCTTCAACTGAATTAGTTTTTTTTTAAACTATCGGACGACCAAAGAGACCCGCGATTCAGCACCCCACAATAAAGTAAATTACCTATGAAAAACAAACAATATCTTAATGATAATGATACAACTTGAAAGGTCAATTTTAATTGACCTTTGTGGAGTTTAGCCTCACGTAGTTGGGCATTAATGAACAATAGCGCAAGATTCTAAAATAACATACTTTCCCATCTCTGGGTTACACATAGTTATCCTATGCATTTGTATTTAGTTTGGTGCATGGGATTCCTGGCAACCAGCTTATCAGTTAGATTCGGTGGAAATACAGTCAAGCCTCAAGGTCATGTTCTTATTGATTCTCACTTTGATATTTTCAAATCAAATAAATGAATGCTCTTTTTTATATTTCTAAATGCCGATGAGTGGCTATTTAAAGATCTGTTCAAGGAAATAGTCACAATGGAAGGTAAGAAGTTGGGTAGACTATACAATGAATATAAATTAACAAATTATTTTCAAATGAATAATACTTTGGTGTGCCATACTTTGGTGTGCCATATTTATTCGCTTATGCCAAAGACATTCCTGCGCACAAGCCAGACCACCACCAAATCAGCGTCACTTCCTTAGACTCAAGAGGAATTAACTCCTCCCCTTCACTTAGCAACCCAGAGCACGTAGCAACAGCTGAGCCAATGCGCTCTACCAGATACGGTCCCACCGACTGCGGTGCTTGGCAAACGTGCTGACGTCTTCCTCGTTGTGCGTATTATGGGATGTGTGGAATTAAACAGCGAGGGCAGTAGAAAGAAAAAAAAATCGCTTATAAACGAGGTTGAAGTAAACATGGAGCTGTCCGCTGTTGGAGAGCGTGTCTTCGCTGCCGAGTCCATCATCAAACAACGCATAAGAAGAGTATGCAGTTTAATTTCGTTACACCTCCGCGTTTCTAACAATAATGTATGCTAATTGTGTGTTTGTGCACCATCGCAATGACATTATATCGACAATAAGTAGGCATAATTCTTTCCCTATTTGTTGTTATACTTGCAGGGTCGAATGGAATACTTTGTGAAATGGAAGGGCTGGTCTAAAAAGTGAGTAGGCTACACTCTTGTTTGGAAGCAGGCAGCAGAGCTTCCAGCTCGTCGTTTTATCTCTTGAATGCTTGTTTTTAATATGCACCAACGTGTGCTCATGACATGTTTAGGCCATGTAACCGAGGCTTGTTGATTACGTAAATGACATGGTTTTGGTAACGTTCGCGTATTTTGCTTAGGCTATTTTAACGCACGAGCACAGGACAAGAGTGTTGCTAACATTAGCAGATTGCTAACTCCACATACGTCGCTGTCCGCTAGGCAATGCCAGAATGAAAGCAACGAGATTCTCAGCCGACATTGTTTCATTTTGGTGAACGCTTTCGCCACAAATGTGACACTCTTCTTACGCTACCGTATCGTTCTTTTGGATAGATATAGCACCTGGGAACCGGAGGAAAACATTCTAGATGCGCGCCTCTTCGCTGCGTTCGAAGAGAGGTAAGGTTTTGACAGCACAGCAGGCCTCTTCAGGCAGAGTGCGAATATGTCATCTTGGGCTATCCCCAACAGACGTCACGCATTTAACATAACTCAAATAAGACTATATTATTTCGAGCGAGTTACGTTTCATACGAAAATTGTATGTATTTATTTCACAGGGAGCGTGAAAGGGAGTTATTTGGGCCTAAGAAGAGGGGACCGAAGCCGGAGACATTTCTGCTGAAGGTGGGGGAATTAAACAGTGACTGTCATGAGTTAGTTAGTCCATATTTCAGTCATATGTCTTTTCTTACTCATCACCTATGTTTTCCGACAACTGAACCATGAATCTTGTGGTCTGATAGAATGTCAGACTACAAAATGTCTAAATTCAGCTAATAAATAGATGAAAGTGGAACGTTGTCTCTTATCTTGCTCTTTTATTTTTTTACCTCAGGTTTAATTTCCGTTTTGATGCTATTGTTCAAACTCCAAATTGAATAAAGTAACACACTTTTCCAAGTTACAGTGGGAAATAAATGTATCCAAGAGAGTGAATGCATGGGGCTTACCTTCTGTTCAAACATTGTCATTACCAACACTTGTAACAATGTTTTGTTTCTTCCAAATTTGGTGTCATTGTAACAATGATTTTGGTGTAGTGAAATGGCATGTGGATGAACAATGTCAAATAGGCTATAGGCCTATTTCATTGTTTGAAAATATCTGCAATGATACAGCTTATAAATAACAGGATTTAGCCTTCCAAGTACATGTTTTTGAAAACCTATACGCATCTAACTTGACCACCTTTTATACAGGCAAAGGCGAAAGCCACAGCAAAGACTTATGAATGCAGAAGAGAAATGCCAAGGGGTATTCGTGTTTCATACCCTGTTCTGACGCCTATGATTACACCGAGAGCTCGAGAGGGACTACGGGCTGTCGTGCCCACAATCTTTCCCCCTAGCACGGTCAACCGAGGAGAGAGCGTGAGGGTCAGACCGCCAGAGACCGAGAGAAGGCCGCAACCGGCGCCTCCGCCCTCATTCATGGCCCAGGAGTTTGTCAACATCCCTAAAAAAAGGGGACCTAAACCCAAGTTACGTTTACGATTCAACATGGAGCCAGACAGCTGTCCAACAGAGGAGCCCGCAAAGAGGAGTCTGTTAGAGGAGCAACAGGTCCCATACGGTCTGTCTAAAATGTCCAGACATTGTCATCATGAAGGCAAAACATCTGAGAGAAGTGTCATCCAGTTGACACGCAGGTTTCAAGAGGGAACAAGCATTGTGCCAAAATCAAACAATGCTCAAAGACGGGTGGGTACTGTGTCCCATTCTGGCACACATAGCCATGACGGTAGACTCGTCCATAAGGCTAGACTCGATCACCAGAGCTGCGGGACTTTAGAATGCCCTGGCGGCATGTCTATCCCACACCCCAAACTGAAGCATGTGTCCAAAAAACATTTCTACAGAGCCAGTGACTCTTCATCCATGCAACAGTCTAGGCCCATTGTTGTCACCAAATCGCCTGCATTGAGGAGTTCTGGAGAGCAATCAGCAGTGTCTTGGAGGCCACGTCTGGATAATGTTGAGAAGGTGGTGGTCACAGATGTGACAACAAACTTTCTGACAGTCACCATCAAAGAGAGCAGCACAGACAAAGGTTTTTTCAAAGATAAAAGATGAAATGAAGTCAATATCTGCTTCACATAACATGACTAACAATGCAACAGCTATTTGTAAGAAGTTGATAATAGCTTAATCATTATCATTTGAGATACATTTTCTATAGGCCAAACTATATCCAGAGTTGTATGTTTAATATGTATTATGTCAAAGTATTTAATGTAATAATGACCAAATTAAACATGTCTATATAGTTTATTTGAAAATACTTTTTTGGTTAACTATGTATTTTCTTTTAAACTTTTAATTACATTAAGTCTTACATTTCCTCTCCTTCTAATGGGTCTATCAATTCAGCCTGGTTTAAATGTGGTAGGCTATAGAGGTATGTGATGGGCACATGTAATAGCTGTTATTTAATTTAGCAATAAGGACTTTCCCTAACGTTTCATACCATTTTTTGTACACATTTTCTGTAAATATTTTCACATTTTATATTAACATAATTGCAAGGAAAGACATGCATGTAGACCTACTCTAGTGTAAAGTAGACCTAATGTTAAACATATTTGGAAAATACCTTTCATTATCTATAGCATATACTATGCAATAAATCGAGAATATTCGTGTGAAAATGTATGTCAGATAAGGTTCAATGGACGACCTACAGTTAACGATTACCCTAATACACAGCTCTGTCCTCCGGTGCAGCAACCAGTAGTTGGAGCTCGGCGGTTGAATTGTTCCCTGGACTCCCTGATGCGTGTCAAATCAGTTCAGCACAGCTGGGACTGGGACTAGCGATGTTTAAGTTATGACTTCCACTAAACTGCTTTAGAAAAATGCACGAGCAAAATACATCAGTTTCCGATGCTGAGTTAATTTGTTTTGGGATTTGAAGTAATAATTTGAAAATTTTATTTTGTTGGTTTATTCAAATAGCCATTTGGGAATTGTTGCGCAATATTCAAAATAACCCGTCAATAGATTTTTCTTGACACAACTAATTGTTTGCTTGAAGAAACCTTCGAACAAGATAATTAAATGGGACGATGATTAACGGAGGTTTTGGGTTTCTTCAAGCAAACAATTATAGTTGTGTCAAGAAAACTCTGGGTTTAAGGACAGGACTTGTCAGAGTAACTTTTTGACAGTATATAAATGGTAGGTTTACTTCAGTTAGGGTAGATAACAATTAATTCATTACCGTTTTTGCTCTGAAGCATTGGTCATGGTGCGAGGTAATGAGTTTTGATGATATTTTGCTCGTTAGACCAATTTTGTCCTTTCTAATTATTTGTTCATAATCTAGAGGTATATTCGCATGGTGTCTTGATTAGCAGACAAGGACGTGCATGTATGTAGTCGATATTTAATCACTTTACTTATTATTCTTAGGTCTATTGACAGACTGCCGAAAGAAATGGCACACATGGAGCCACAGACTGCTTCATCGTTTGGATCTTGAATTGGGCCACAACCTTTTTAATTAAATTAGTCGAACGCTCATAAAAATAAATACAAAATATGTCCAACTGCATCTTAGAAGTATTCCTACTTTTGATAATGCCACTATCTAATGGCTTCTGCATTGTAGATTTGCTTCGTTATCTATAGCCTAACATAATACAGGTTTTACATTCATGTCAGCCTAACGGTTGACGTTTCTATCTTTTGGAAAATACGAAATATGACTCATCACACACCCTGATGACCCACGCCTCCTTTTATAAACTGAGCTATATGACTTGCCCAGTTAAATAAAGGTTAAATAAATTAAATATTAATACAGTAGGCCACACCATTTATATACTGCAATCAATTTCTCTCGCACGCCCGGGACTATAGGCCAACCCATGTATATGTGCAACGTTATGTCTCCTAATTGTTTTAGGCCTAAGCCTATGTCTTTTGCGTCAAGCAATGTATAGACGGTGCCAGACGCAAGGCAGTGGGGTAGGCTATATTACAATGCAGGGACCAGAGGGCGCGGGAGTCATTACAGGTGGTTGCCGTCGGGGACCGTTTTAGCCAGCCATGGGTTGGTCCTGGGCAGGAGGGCTATAAGCGTTCAAAGGTGCAGATGAAACGCGAATGCTGTTGGACGTGTGTGACGATGGGACGTCTGTGTGGCATATTTGACTATTTTCATATGATGTGGTCCTGCCTCGATATGGGATGGGGTGCTTGCCCTTGCTGGTACGGCAGTAACCCTCAAGACTGGGTGGAGTGTCAGACTCAACTCTATGTTGCCATAAGCCTATGAGCTTTTTATTTTATTATTCACGATTTTAATATGTATTATTCAATAGGAGTTCTAATACCGCTACTAGGTTACATTTACATTTTACATGATTTTGTAACATTTTAAAGGGGTTCACATTAAAGAAAAATATTACTTTGGCCAATTAGCATAAAAGTCTTATGGACAGATGATGTAACAAAATGTAAATGACATGTCTGCAGGGAGGCAGAAATATTACAGTGCTGGAGCTGAGCTAGAGGCTGACTGTGACCAGAAATAATCTCTGGCATTTCTAACACTCTGGCCCATTATTTTAATTGAGGACCCCAAACGAGCCCATTTTATTGCTTGAGGCCCCCATTATTAGCCAGATAATGATAATTTTGCGAAGAAAAAAAACAAGTTATGCAGGCAAAAAAATGGACCAGCCCTTCTGGTATTTGCCTGAAATGCCAGATGGCTAGTCTGCCCCTATGGGACACTGAACCACTAGCCTTCTGTAGAATTCAGTCAGTCTGGGAGCTGAATGCCACTCGGACTAGAGGGTTATTCTCTCTCTTTTGGTAGAATAACAAAGTGTCCATTCATGTTGCTCTCCCCAGGGAACTGGGCTCTGGCCTCAGAACACGTGACACAAACAGACCAACCTGAGAACGCGTGTGAAAATGAGCCTGGCTGTGACAACAGTGCGAGCCACTCAACTGCCATTGACAGTTAGAATGCCTTCTCTTACAGCTGAATTCTGATTGTACTGTCCAGAGAAGATAGACGATTGAAAATAACAGCTATTCCTGTGTATAGTTTGGAACACTTTTTATAGACTAAATTAAAACAGTGTAGGTTAAAAAATACATACATTATATGTGTTTAAAATGAATAAAAGATGCCCTATTTTAGCTCTTAGCAGTTTTTTAAATTTAGCCTATAGACTATGTTATTACTACACAGTAGGCCAATGTCTGTTAAATTTCCACCTGGTTGAGGAAAGTACATATCTTTTCGTAAGCCTACCGGAGGGGGCCAACAAAGTCCTGTGAACAACCAACAGTATTATACACATGTGGTTGCTGGATACCCCCGCAAGATGTCGCCATGGACTTGACTTGCACCTTTTGTTGCTTGGGCCCAGAAGGATTGTTATTTTGTTCACAGGTTTTAACCCTCATAAACGTTAATCCGAGACGCGAATGCCCTGCATTTTCCAGATGTGCATTACATGTACACGAACACTAGATGGAGCCCAAGTATCAAAGATGCGTTGTGCCTTTTTCAGTTCTTGGCCTGGGCTTGTTCCTAGTTGGATACAACTGGGAATGGATTTCGTCATCATTACCGTTATTCGCCCTCCCCACCTCATTCACCCCCACTCACCACCCAAACTACACTATCTGTGGCCGTTAGGCCTACCATTACAAAATGCGACTTCAATTATCTATATATGTATATACAAAAAAAATCGTATTATTTTGTTAATTTATTTTATGAGTTATTTACTTATATAGGCCAATGTTTATGGGTTGAATGCAAATATATAAAGTTTTCGGAAAATACCTATCAATACTAGCCTACATAAATAAAATGCTTCTAAATAACAAGTAATTGGCATTTGTCGGCATTTATTTCCCAAAGTTTCATGAAGGCTCCAATTATCCAGGTGTGGACAATCTGTGAGTCGCGCAGTGCACCTGAAGGTACCAGATGGAGCCTGTACTGCGGCTCGTCTTCACTGAACTAACCTAAAACAAAAGCAAAAAGAGATTGAACGCGTATTAAGTATTCAGTCGTGTGGAGCTGGGAACGTAGGCCTAAATATTGCGATAAAAAAAATGTAATTACGTTTTGGTCAAGCTTTTTCGATTATTGGACCCACAGGCTATTCTGATTGATAGCCTATACCTACAATTTGCCACAAATGGCCTACATGTTGTTTTATCCATTTTACACAACTTCAACCATTAAATGATGTAACGAAAAATGCAAATTTCCGCATTTGAAACGGTTTCGTTTTACAAATCTTTGGGCTTGGTAATTACGCCATTGATTGATTGATTGAATTTATTTGACAATTTGTAAAACCCATACATAAGGGCGCTCCAGCCAGTGACGCCTCCACATACAATTTAAGAAAATCATCAAGGATAACACAATTAAGCTTAACATCTTATTTCCATTGTGGTCCAACGGTAATGATGACGAAATCCATTCCCGTTTGTATCAACCATCATCATCATCACACATACACACATACACACACACACACACACACACAGACACATAGCGAGGACATCCATTTTCTACCAAAGCTGTCAGGGGGCTAGGGTGCACATTACTATTCATACAATGCAGCCGCTGCGTCAGTCACAGGCGTCCACAGATGTTGCTAAGAGAGCATCTCAGTGAGCTTGCAGAACGATTGGAGCGGAACATTGGTGATGTCTTCTCACTAAGTTGATTTTGGATTCTATTTTTATTCCTATATTTGGTGGTTGCAATGTCGTCAACTCTAAGGATGATTTCCATGTATTTACTGTTCCTCTGCTGTTTGTCTCCCTGCGCGGCAGACCTATGCAACTGGAGTGGAAGGTGAGGGATTAGGCTTTTTTTTAGTAGCCAGAATTCCGAACTGGTATTTGACTTTGGGATTGAGTTTAGCCTTTCTAAAAACGTTGTTGTCTAAATATTTATAATTATGATCTGTTTACACCAACATCCTAATAGTTTTCAGGTAATTGTGTATTCTTATTGTTGCATATTATTGCAACAACAAGCAATAATATGCAATAGCACTACTTGCAGTTATCCTTTCAAAATGGGTTTTGACAAAATAATACATGTTTTAACACTTGGATTGAGTGGGGGGGAAATAATATACATATTCTCTGTGAGTATAGGCTAATCTCTCTCGTATATTATTTTCTGACCTGCATTGTTTTCTGAGTGTGTGCCCATTTTAACCCTTATCCTTGTTCTTGGATTGCAGTGGTTTGGCGCGTGAGGCAGAGGCGAACTCGCGGACTGTGCAGCAGGTGCGGCTGCGTTGCACCGAGGGTTCGGTGGAGTGGGTCTACCCGGGCCAGGCGCTTCGGGTCGTCCTGGAACCCAATCTATCCTCTGCGCACCACACAACGGTCTGTATCAAACCGTTCCGCAGCTTCAACGGCGCCAGCGTCTACATCGAGCGGGCTGGGGAACTGGACCTGTTGATGACGGATGGAGGGCGGCCGGAGCAGGTGTTCTGTTTCCCGGCGGACGGACCTCAGAAGCCAGCCATCTTCCTCCTGGCGAACCCACAGAGGGATATCAGCCAACGCGCAGTAGGCTTCAGATATGAGTTGCTGGGCAATCGGACCACTGCGCCCAAACTCGGCCAAAGTGTGTTGCAGGGTGAGTATTTGACAGTGGTGGAAAAATTACCCAATTGTCATAGTTGAGTAAAAGTAAAGATCATAGATAAAGAGTCTATAAAATTACTCAAGTAAAAGAGAAAGCCACACAGTAAAATACTACTTGAGTAAAAGTCTAAAAGTATTTGGTTTTACATTTACTTAAATATCAAAAGTAAATGTAATTGCAAAACTATACTTAAGTATACAAGTAAATATAAGTAAGTAAGTATAAATAATTTAAAATTGCTTATGTTAAGCAAACCAGACGGCACACGTTTATTTATCGATAGCCAGGAGCGCACTAACACGCAGACATAATTTACAAACGAAGCATTTGTGTTTAGTAAGTCTGCCAGATCAGAGGCAGTAGGGATGAACAGGGATGTTCTCTTGATAAGTGCGTGAATTTGACAATTTTACTGTCCTTCTAAGCATTCAAAATGTAACGTATACTTTTTGGTGTCAGGGAAAATGTATGGAGTAAAAAGTACATTATTTTATTTAGGAATGTAGTGAAGTAAAAGTAGTCAAATATAAAGTAAAGTACAGATACCACAAAAAACGACTTAAGTAGTAGGCTACGTTAAATTATTCGAATTTAAGTACTTTGCAGCACTGACATTTGGAGATAATACGAATTCTCTATTTGTATGCCATGGTAATAAGATATTCATTTGACACTTTTGTTGAAGTTGCAATCCCAATTGTAAATAGACCTAATCATTTATTGATATAAAAAAGAAAGTATGTATTGTCAGTTGTATTGGTGTGAAAAAAGAACATTGCAGTGCAGAATGAAAGTGATCAACAAGTATCCTTAAAGCAAATCATCATCATGCCTGCAGGGGTTTTTAAGGGGTTTTACTTTAGACCCATCTTCTTTCTTGACCATCATTTAACCATTTCCAAGCAAGTGCATCAAGGAAGCAGCTGCCAGGAAGCAGCTGCTGGCCAGTCTGTTGTTTTGTCTGGTGGTCTCATTTCCACCTGACGGACAAAGCCAGGGACCAGGGACCAGGGTGGCGGAGGGCCATTGGCCCCCGGGTATCTCAATGGAGACAGCAAATACTTGTTGGATTCTACAGATGCCTCATCTCTGTGTGTGTGTGTGGGCCTGTCTCAATGGGGTGACGACATTCTCCTGTCCTGATGATGTGTCTGTCTGTCTGAGTCTTTCTCTCCCAATATTGACAGAGTGGAGGGGTTCAGTGGAGAATACCAGTGACTGGGGTCACCAGTCTGGGGTCATTCAATTAGACCGCTAAACAATAGAAGTCAAACATGGAGGTCGAGACTCATCAAGGCTTTTGATCTGTGCTAGTATGGTGGAGGAGATGTGAATGGAGTAGAGACACATGCCAGACATTCCTCCATCTGACCCCTTGGCTTGTTGTCTGGATGAACTGAGGAGGGATGGATGGAGGGATGGAGGGATGGAGGGATGGAGGGATGGAGCTGCTGGTATGTGTGTGTCAATGGAGTGGCAAGCTGTCTGTAATCCTCATCCATCAATTAGTTGTCTCAAGCCCAGCCCTCACAGTAGGGTGTTGGGTGTGGTCTGAATTGTTGAAAGTGGACCCTCACAGTAGGGCGTTGGGTGTGGTCTGAAGTGTTGAAAGTGGACCCTCACAGTAGGGTGTTGGGTGTGGTCTGGAGTGTTGAAAGTGGACCCTCACAGTAGGGCGTTGGGTGTGGTCTGAAGTGTTGAAAGTGGACCCTCACAGTAGGGCGTTGGGTGTGGTCTGAAGTGTTGAAAGTGGAGCCTC
This sequence comes from Hucho hucho, assembly GCA_003317085.1. Lineage (NCBI taxonomy): Eukaryota > Metazoa > Chordata > Actinopteri > Salmoniformes > Salmonidae > Hucho > Hucho hucho. The sequence continues at coordinate 43,966 of QNTS01001424.1, read as the reverse complement.
ACAGTAGGGTGATTGTGTCCAGTAAGATGATCACTCTAACAAGTGTAGATGATGATGGTTAATATGAGAGAAAGAGAGAAATGGGTGGTGATGCAGATTAGAGAGAGAGAGAGAGATACACAGAGAGAGAGATACAGAGAGAATGATTAGAGAGCGAGAGAGATACAGAGAGAGATACAGAGAGATTGATTAGAGAGAGAGAGAGAGAGAGAGAGTTGTGAGAAGACAAGACAAGTGAAGTGAAAGGATGTGCATTGGTGCTCCACAGGGTGATGTGTGCCCCTTTCCTCTGCATAGACCCACACTCTTTCTCTAAACTTCTCTCTCTCTCTCTCCTCCCACAGCTAGCTGCCGTCCCTGCAATGACACAGAGCTCCTCCTGGCCATCTGCAGCAGTGACTTTGGTATGTATCAATAGAACATAAATAATTAATTATTGTTCTTATTTACAAATCTAGATCCCATATCAAACATTTATAAAAACGGTAAACAGCTCCAGTTGAAGTCGGAAGTTTACATACACTTAGGTTGGAGTCATTAAAACTTGTTTTTCAACCACTCCACAAATTTCTTGTTAACAAACTATAGTTTTGGCAAGTCGGTTTGGACATCTACTTTGTGCATGACACAAGTAATTTTTCCAACAATTGTTTACAGACAGATTATTTCACTTATAATTCACCTTATCACAATTCCAGTGGGTAAGTTTACATACACTAAGTTGACTGTGCCTTTAAACAGCTTGGAAAATTCCAGAAAATGATGTCATAGCTTCTGATTGACATCATTTGCGTCAATTGGAGGTGTACCTTTTGATGTATTTGCTTGACATCATGAGCCAAGACCTCAGAAAAAAAATTGTAGAACTCCACAAGTGTGGTTCATCCTTGGGAGAAATTTCCAAACACCCGAAGCTACCACGTTCATCTGTACAAAAGTATAATAGTACGCAAGTATAAACACCATGGGACCACGCAGCCGTCATACCGCTCAGAAAGAAGACGCGCTCTGTCTCCTAGAGATGAACGTACTTTGCTGCGAAAAGTGCAAATCAATCCCAGAACAACAGCAAAGGACCTTGTGAAGATGCTGGAGGAAACAGGTACAAAATTATCTATATCCACAATAAAACGAGTCCTATATCAACATAACCTGAAAGGCCACTCAGCAAGGACGAAGCCACTGCTCCAAAACCGCCATAAAAAAGCCAGACTACGGTTTACAACTGCACATGGGGACAAAGATTGTACTTTTTGGAGAAATGTCCTCGGGTCTGATGAAACAAAAATAGAACTGTTTGGCATAATGACCATTGTTATGTTTGGAGGAAAAAGGGGGAGGCTTGCAAGCCGAAGAACACCATCCCAACCGTGAAGCACAGGGGTGGCAGCATCATGTTGTGGGGGTGCTTTGCTGCGGGAGGAACTGGTACACTTCACAAAATAGATGGCATCACGAGGCAGGAAAATGATGTGGATATATTGAAGCAACATCTCAAGACATCAGTCAGGAAGTTAAAGCTTGGTCGCAAATGGATCTTCCAAATGGACAATGACCCCAAGCATACTTACAAATTTGTGGCAAAATGGCTAAGGACAACAAATTCAAAGTATTGGAGTGGCCATCACAAAGCCCTGACCTCAATCCTATAGAAAATGTGTGGGCAGAACTGAAAAAGCGTGTGTGAGCAAGGAGGCCACTAAAATTGACTCAGTTACACCAGCTCTGTCAGGAGGAATGGGCCAAAATTCACCCAACTTATTGTGGGAAGCTTGTGGAAGGCTACCTGAAACGTTTGACCCAAGTTAAACAATTTAAAGGCAATGCTACCAAATACTAATTGAGTGTATGTAAACTTCTGACCCACTGGGAATGTGATGAAAGAAATAAAAGCTTAAATAAATTATTCTGACATTTCACATTCTTAAAATAAAGAGGTGATCCTAACTGACCTAAGACAGGGAATTGTTACTTGGATTAAATGTCAGGAATTGTGAAAAACTGAGTTTAAATGTATTTGGCTAAGGTGTATGTAAAATTCTGACTTCAACTGTATAGCTTTTGACTCCTATCTCCTTAGTTCTCCATAGATCCATGTAGCCCACTCTGTCCCCTCATCAGCTGGGTATCACCACTAATTTATGCTACAAAGGCCTGGGGTGGAGTGAGTGAGTGGGTGTTGGAAAGGAGATTTTGTAGATGTGTTGGGGGTGGGGGTAGTGGGCCTGATCTGTTCCCAGCTAACAGCTTCTGTAGCTGGGCAGAGGGGCCTGACAGATGTGGCCTGACAGATGAGGGGCCTGACAGATGAGGCTGCACAATGGGAGACCCATTGGCTTAAGGCTGCAACAGAGCAGAAGCAATAGTACCATTGAGTCCACTTCATTTATAGGCTGACTCCCGTGCCCTGATCTCACAAATCGCCATCATCAACTTTTTAAGAGAGAAAATAGCTGGCTAATGAAAGTGTAAATGGCCACAGAGAGTGAAAGGAGGGAATGGAGGGATTTCTGTGGAGTGGGGGATATGGGGGATGTGGAGACTGAGAGGAGTGAGAGTGAGTGGGGGATGTGGAGACTGAGAGGAAGTGGGGGATGTGGAGGCTGAGAGGAGTGAGAGTGAGGGAGGATGTGGAGGCTGAGAGGAGTGAGTGGGGGATGTGGAGGCTGAGAGGAGTGAGAGTGAGTGGGGGATGTGGAGGCTGAGAGGAGTGAGAGGAAGTGGAGGCTGAGAGGAGTGAGAGTGAGTGGGGGATGTGGAGACTAAGAGTTGAGTTTTTGGAGGGAAGATTTGAATCCTTTTCCACTCATACTCACAGCAAGATCCTGTTAACTTTTTAATTTCCCTGTTGGCCGCTTTAAAAAAACACAATTTAGATCAGCTGAATCATACTGTATTGGTGGCTGTTTAATTGATACATTTCTCATCTTTCTTTTTATATTAATTGGTTTTCATTACAATGAAACATAATATTTTTTAACAACCATAAATGATTGGGCTGACTGAAAACAGTCTCTAATTTTAGTCCCCTCCTCTGCCCCTCCAGTGGTTCGCGGCTCCATCAGGAATGTATCCCACAATGCTGAGCGGCAGACATCGTTGGTGGAGGTCTCAGAGGGGAGGGTGTACCGGCAGCGTAGCGGGGTGTTCGAGCGCCTCACTGGCACCATAGGGGCTCCCGGTTCCAGTTCCTCATGGCACGGTCACATCCACACACTGTTACAGTGTCACGTAAAGCCTGGGGGAGGAGAGTTCCTATTCACAGGGACAGAACACTTTGGGGAGGCCTGGCTGGGATGTGCCCCCCGCTACAAAGAGTTCATGTCCCTCTACCAATCAGCTTGGGCGGCTCGTCAGAACCCCTGTGAGTTCCCGCTGGACTGAGGGTGTGTCCCATTTCCTAGTGGTGATCCATGAGCCCTTTGACCTATAGGTAGGGTTTATTTTCTTAAATGGAACACATTGAGTCTCTTCTTTCTACCCCAGTTGGCGTGGTAGAGGTTATGTCACCGTGGCAGCAAGCGAGCGAGATGAGTTCCTCACGACCACAGCGGTTTGAGAGATGTTGTCACTTCTACTCCTCCTGAATCTATACCCGCTCACAACACCAGCAGGGACAAATCTGTTGGAGCACTTGTAGAGCACAAGGAGTACAAGGCCCAGGGCAGGGGCCCACAGGGGACCCATCCAGGCAGCACTAGAGGGGCCACCCCTGCCCCTGCCGGCCCCAGCGGGGAAAGGCTTAGAGAGCCTGGCCCTTTGTCTGTCTCTCTTCTCAACGCCCACAGCTTCCAGAGACTAAAAACGGTTTGACTGCTGCTTCACGCTTTGTGTCTCCCCACACCAACTGCTGCTCACTTCAGGGTCTCGGCGTGAGGTGTTCTCTGAACTGCTGTGGCAGGAAATCAAATGAATTTAATGTCTGATTGTTGTTAGAGGTTTTATGTGGTCTTGTTTATTCCTTTGTACGATAGGTTTTTAAATATTTTATTGTGATGTAAATGAAATGTTTTGTAAATTCACAAGGATTTGCTTATTTACAGATTGATTGTATAATTTTGGTTTTATTACAGAGTATGGATGATGCTACAGTGTAGGTGCAAACCTTCAGTTTGATTACCATTTATTGCCAAATATTTAAGCAATGTTTATGGGGATTTCTTGTGTACTTTTTTGATTGACTTGAAATGCACTTTCAAGCAATTACTTAAACTTTTGAACAAGATATTTATTTTGTTCTTCATAACATTCTTTATTGTGTTCTTGAGCGTATGAGAAAATATTTGTTGAAAATAGCTCCTCCTGTAGGAAATAATGATCATGAACGTTTGCATTACAATTTTCTGCAACAAATTTAAATGACAAACACCTATTGCACTATTGTATCTATTGTCTATTATAATAATTATGTTTAACACCTGGTACAGATGTATTTTTAATTTCAGTCATTGAGCTTTTGGAATTAAGCGTTAGACAACCCTAAGCATTAGAGGGAGAGTTTGAAAGATGAGGGGATGTCAACCCCAAACCCCTTCACCTCTGCCCCCCAACCACCAGGCCTCCCCTCAGTGTTAGCTTGGGCGTGGCAGCCCCTCCTGCTCTATTGTGGGTAGTCAGTGCACTGAGTGACGCAGAGAGAGTGGGGTTTTACAGAGCTGCTGGGATAGTGAATGAAGAAGACCATTTTTCTTCAGCTTTAAGATTGATTAGATATGTCCCTCTGTCCTTCATCAGCCACATTCAACAGACCTGTGCTTTAGATGGAAGCAGTGGGATTTCAACTCACGTCTCAGAAGAGGCTGGAGCCTAAATTCAAGGCACTATAAAATATTGTATCACATTAGTATTGCTAGTCTTGCTAGCTCAGCAAACTGACAGAGAGAAAGCTGAGGTGATGAATGTGGGAGTCTTTCTTAGACTGCAGAGGTACATAGTTTGGGCTCTTTCTCTCAGCAGTCTCAGCAGTGTTGACGGTGGAATTTTTTAGATAATTAATAAATAGTTAATAAATACTTAATAGATAGTTAATGCCCAATGTTCAAGGAACTTATTAATTTGGCCTCAAATTACCCGAGTGATTGAAAACGGTCCATTTAAAATCTCACTGCTTACAGGTGGAATGGTTGCTCTAACCAATAATGAGATTTTTCAAAAATCTGAATTTTAAAAGTATTACAACCTGTGTCTGAACGCAAATTCTTAATATATATTTGTATTTAGTCAATCCAGTCCATCTAGCTGTGGTCTATAGAGTGTTTCACAACAGAGACATGAACAGTAAAGTCCAGAGACATGAGCCTCTCCTAAAGACCAGCATCTAAAAGCACAAGGCTTTTATGTCTTTTGACATATCTGGTATGGAATAGGCTTAAATGGGATGTTATACCCCCATCCATATGCAACACAGTGCATCATCTCTGTTTTATAGGGGAATGGGGGTTTAGAGCTAACTGTCCAACACGTTTCTACTTTGTCCCTTTTCCAGTGCATCCTATACCGGCCTAATTATAAGCAGTGCTAATGATCATGGAATAACTCAGAGTAAAATGATATACAAACGGCTAAGATGAGGACAGAAAATGAGAAGGCTGAATCAGTCTATTCTTTTGGGGCTGTTGCTCCCCGATCACAGCCTGGGAAACAGAGTGAGCAGAGGTGGGAGGGGGACTTTTCAGGGCCCCAAAAATCTAAGGGCCCCTCCCCTTGCCCCTCCCCCAAAAGATGGAACAATTCATTGACTTTTAAGGCGACTCCTTTTTATGCCTATTCCACACGTCTACTTGGCTGAGCAGGGTTCACAAATTGCTGTGTTGAACGTTTTATTGGGACTAAATAGCTGCCAATGAAAGTGTAAATAACTGTGGGCTGAATGGGGCCCCCACAATGGGCCCACGGTGACAAGGCCCCAGCAGACATAATGATCATTGTCACAGACGCTGTTAGCCAGGAACCACTGGGCCTCATGAATCCAAGGGGGGAATTTCAAGCCAATAGACCAATCACTTTATCCACCAAGATCAATTCTATCTTTTAACCTTTTCTCTCTATCTCTCTTCTCATCTTCTCTTTCTATCTTCTCTTTATTTATTTTACTAGGCAAGTCATTTAAGAACAAATTCTTATTTTCAATGACAGCCTAGGAACAGTGGGTTAACTGCCTGTTTGGGGCAGAACAACCGATTTGTACCTTGTCAGCTCGGGGGTTTACTAGTCCAACGCTCTAACCACTAGGCTATCTCTCTTCTCTTTCTGTCTCTTTCTCTTTCTATCTTCTTTTTCTATCTCTTTCTCTTTCTATCTCTCCTCTTTCCATCTCTCTTCTCTTTCTATCTTTCTTCTCTTCTCATCTCTTTCTCTTTCTACAGTGGGGCAAAAAAGTATTTAGTCAGCCACCAATTGTGCAAGTTCTCCAACTTAAAAAGATGAGAGAGGCCTGTAATTTTCATCATAGGTACACTTCAACTATGACAGACGAAATGAGAAAAAGAAATCCAGAAAATCACATTGTAGGATTTTTAATTTATTTATTTGCAAATTATGGTGGAAAATAAGTATTTGGTCA
>QNTS01001424.1:4039-20555 GCA_003317085.1 Hucho hucho | reverse complement strand
TGCGGGGAGCAGGAACGGGCCGTGCTGGGCTCATGACGCGCACTGGGACTCTGGTGCGGGGAGCAGGAACGGGCCGTGCTGGGCTCATGACGCGCACTGGGACTCTGGTGCGGGGAGCAGGAACGGGCCGTGCTGGGTTCACGGCACGCACAGGGATCCTGGAACGTGGAACAGGGAAAGGACATGCTGGGTCCACGACGGGCACAGGGATCCTGGAGCGTGGAGCAGGGACAGGACGTGCTGGACTCTCTAAGCGTACAGGGGACCTGGTGCGTGGAGCCGGTACTTCTCTCCCCGGCTGTTCACTCACCCTTGCCTCACGGATGATGGGAGCTGGAATGTCACGCAGTGGGCTGTGGATGCGAACCGGAGACCCCACACGCAGAACCGGTGCAGGATATCTCGGTCCCAGAAGGTGTACTGGGGACCTCGCTCGCAAAGCCGGCACCACTCTTCCAGGCTGCACACTCACCCTAGCCCGACAGATGAGTGGCGCTGGAATCTCGTGCACCGGCCTATGCATGCGCACTGGAGACACCGTGCGCAAAACTGCATAGCACGGTGTCTGCTCAGTGCGACACTCTCCCCAACGCTCCCTCCAAAGAGCACGAGGAGTTAGCTCAGGAGTCCTTCCTGAACCGGCCAAACTCCCCGTGTGCCCCCCCAAAAAATAAAATTGGGGGTGCCTCTCGGGTTTCCGCGCCAGGCGAGTCCCAACATATCTCTCCCTCTCCGGGTTCCACACTCTGTATACATCCTCATAACTCCCTCGTTTAGTCTTCGCCGCTTCCATCTCCTTCTTGGGGTGACGATGCTCCGTCGTTTTCCTCCAAGGCCCCTTCCCAGCCAATATCTCCTCCCATGTCCAGGACTCCTTTTGACATCGCTGCTTGGTCTTTTTGTGGTGGGTTATTCTGTCACGATCTCCGTGAGGGACAGACCAAGACGCAGCGATGCTTCCAGTATACATATTTATTACGAACGTAACTGGGCAAAAATAACTAAATGAAAACGAAGATCGTGAAGTAGAACACAACTGAACACAAGCTATGTACAAACAATAACCCACAAAATACTAGTGAAAACCCCAAACATATATAATGGTTCCCAATTAGAGGTAACAACACACAGCTGCCTCTAATTGGGAACCATTACCCCAACATAGAAACACAACACCTAGAACAGAAAAATGTGACACTAAAAATGAACATTCCCAGAACAGGCAACGTTTTCACTTCTGTTCTCAGAACGTTTAAAAAACACAACATTTTACCAGTCAGGAAACATATGGCTTCATTCCCAGAATCAATGTGAAACCAAAAACATATGTTGCCACAACTTCCAATGAACCAAATGTGCTAGCTGGGTAATGACCAACAAGCTCTTGACTTTACAAGGTGGTGAAACACAGACTCAACTCAGGTTGTTCGGCTCTAAGGATACTGTACATGTAAATGACTGCCAATAGAGTAGAGTGGGTGACTTCCTGCTCACTCATCCCTCATGGATGTCAATTACTTTATCATTTTCCTGTCCTGATAGCAGCCAGGAGAAGAGCAGTGTAGGCGTAGGAAGAGATTGTTGTCATGATCCATATCTGAAGTGTTGACAGGATGAGGATGATCATACTGTTAGGATAAGTGTGGAATGTACAAGTGTTATGTGTTATGGGATAATCAAACTGCTGAAAGTGTGAAATATCTAGCGAATATTTTCCTGACGTTTTCATAGTCTTTATGACAGTAGGCCTACCTATTTGGTGCCAAGCAGTTACCAAATACGATATATTGAATTCTTGAACGTTAGTACTAGAAAGTACACATCGTTACCAAATCATTTAATATTAATGTGAAAGAAATGTATATGTATACATTTATGTTTTCAATGTTAATAATAAGAAAAATTATAAGAAAAAGGTCAATCCTATTAAATACCACGTTAGTAGTAGTAGAAACAGCACAACCCACATTTTAGTAGGCTACAGAGGACGCACCTTGGCTAGTCCTGCCCCTATCATCCCTCCACATATCTGAGCCAGTATGTAGGGGACCAGCAGTATGATGTTGAGACCCCCGATCAGAAACACAGACACAGACACTGCTGGGTTGAAGTGCCCCCCACTGCAGAGAGAGACATTGAAGAATTTAATTAGCCTAATACATTTTATTTCAATTATTTTATTTCAAATAGTTCACAAAAGTTTTTTTCCGATGAGACATCCTTTAGAAAACAAGACAAACTATTTTAAATATAGTGGCATGTAGCAACAATAAAATCATAATATCTAATATCCAGGCTGTATCACAACCATCCCTGATTGGGAGTCCCATAGGGCAGCGCACAATTGGCCCAGCATTGTCCGGGTTTGGCCGGTGTAGGCCATCATTGTAAAGAAGAATTTGTTCTTAACTGACTTGCCTAGTTAAATAAAGGTTAAATAAAGAAATTTATAAAAATGAAAGTAAGAAAAATGTAAATTGCCTCATCAAAATGATACAAGTGTGATAATAAAATTATGTTGTGCATTTTAATGATCTATTGTAGGCTACTTTGAAAGCACAGTCAAAAAAACTTCAAGTCAATGCTGATCAACACATCCATTACAATTCTTAGTTTTTGCAATGTTTTTCATCTCTTACACACCAACATACCGCATGTTGAATGACTCTTCTCTTGCTCTGCTAACATTTGAACACCTGAGCATCAACTTCCCAGCCTAGTCCCAAAACCTATACCATGTCATGGCCAGAGAAGTTGGCTATACAACACAAATAGATCTAGGACCAGGTTATCACCTTCCAGCCTCTCACCACCCACCCCCAGGGGGGCCCCTCAGCCATACCTGATCTCCCCCAGCACGGCGATGACAATGCCCAGGGCCAGGCCATGTGCCAGGGCCGGCTGCAGCCTCCCGGTGCCCTCTGTGTTCTCGATCACAGACAGACACCCCACAAAGATAAACAGAGAAGAACCCAGCAGCTCCGCCAGACAGGGCTGAACGAATTGTTCGAACACACCCCTGAACGGCTTGGTACCACTGGTTCCATCTGTGGCTGGACCTAGACCTTTCCCCTCTGGCTGGATCACACTGATGTCCAGGTCCCAGAGTTCGGTCTTAGACTCTGATAGAGCCATGGTGTTGGGTTAGACTGAGTGAGACTGGAAACAGCCTGTGGGTTGTTAGTGCTCTTAAGTCTAGGGCTTATGTAAGAGTTCTGATAAGGAATAAGAAGGGAGGAGGGGTGAGGTGGAGGAGGGGAGGAGGAGGTGAAGGTGGGGAGGAGGAGGTGGAGGAGGGGAGGAGGTGGTGGAGGGTCAAAGACAAGGAGGGAGATGGAGGTGGGGTGAAGTGAAGGAGGAGGTGGAGGAGGGGAGGAGGAGGAGGAGGGGAGGAGGAGGTGGGGTGAAGTGAAGGAGGAGGTGGAGGATGGGAGGAGGAGGGTGAAGATAGCAGAGGGGGGGTTTTGATCTCTTGCAGACAAGAGGAGTTGATAAGTTATTTTATTGGAATGGTCCAAATAGATCTCATTATATGACTGTCTATATAAGTTGTCATTCTACATACCTAATTACCATCAATCCACGTATTTGATGTTTGTGATACCATTCCACTAATTCCGCTCCATCCATTACCATGAGCCCGTCCTCCCCAATTAAGGTACCACCAACCTCCTGTGTTGTATATGTAATGTGACTGAAATATATCTACATAATAATCAGAATAACAGATTACAATAGCAATCTTTTACATATCCTTTTAGGTTATAGGTTTCATATAGAGCTATGAGTTTTCCTGACCACCTTATGTATAAATAGAACCTGGAGGTTATCCTGGTCATGTCACCGGGTTAGGAAAAACTCCTGGCCCTATTCATAAGCCATCAAATAATGTTCATCCTACTTTTGAATACAAGGTCAGAAAATATAAACATCTAAATTATACCACTGCATACCATAAATTATAATATTATGCCTTAATTAAATTAAAGTCAGGTGAGAAACAGAATTTTCTGGGAAACAGCAAGGACCAAAACAATGGATATAGTGTTGGCTCAATGTTAAATGGTCTAATCATTTGACATTTTTATTAACCTCATAATTGTTGATCTTTCCTGATACTTGTTTGCCTTTCCGTCTTGGTGAGGGAGTTTTAGTGTATTGAATGTAATGACGAAATATGTAATCTTAGGCACAAATAGTTCACTTCCTAGGAGGGTGAATTTCAAGTGATAGGATGAACGTTTTCCACCACACATCAAGAATGTGACTTGAGTCTGAGGAGTCTTTTCATTCCTGAAGTACATTTGGTCCTTCAGTACGACTGTAAGAATAGAAACAGCTTTGATTAAAAAATGAAATCATTTAAAGGTCACATTTTTCAACCAAATTTCTATGAAACTGTGGGCACATGTTCAAAGATCCATTTCAAAAACACAATAAATAAATGTATTCATTTAAGATATTCTAACATAGCAGTCAAACTTAAAGGGGTAGATCAGCAATTCTACATATTTAGAAATGTCTTTCCTTTCCTTGAAAGCAGTGTATGGACAAGGAGCCAGTCCAAATAATTACCAACCTTAGAATTTTGGGATCAATTCCTCATCTCCCCCATTTAGCACTATATGTAGAAACTTGAAATTCAACTTCCTAGGTAGTGAAATACTTGTGTCTAAGATTACATATTTCGTCATCACACACAATATACTACAACTCCCCCACCAAGACAGAAATACAAACAAGTATCAGAAGACCAACAAATAATGAGGTTAATATCAATATCGAACGATTAGACCATTTAACACTGAGCCAATATGTAACATTTCCACCTACAACTCAGTGTCACGTCAGATAGGGCGTGGATCCTGCCTGCACTGATTGGTTGACGGCCGATCGTTGTGCGGGAGTGACGCCATCTGACGTTAGACAATGCCTGCAACTATCACTAATTGCCAATTACATACCAGTAGTAGCAAAGGAATAGAAGTCGTCGAGAATAAAACATACTTTTTAGAATGCTGCGTAATACTGCTAATTAGTATTTTCACCATAGCATTTAGCATTTTTTTGTCCCTAGACTGCTTTCAAGGTATGTAAACAAATATCATTATGTAACATCGCTGAACTATCCCTTTCAAATAAACTATCCCATTGAAGGAAGACATTAAATTCTATTACAAATAAAGAAATACCTTCAAACTCTTCACTTTTTGAACCAGAGTTGAAGTTTCTTATTCATACTTAAATTACCAGTTTCATTGATTTATCTGACAGTTAATCTTTAATAAAGTTGACAGGTAAATTGACTGATAAAAATGTGGTTGTTCTAGCTTTACCTGAGCAGCACCTGTGGAGTGTGCCTCTTGTACAGTAACAGTACTTATCGGCTACTATAAGGCTGAAGAGCCCCACCACTTGGACATGACCCCTGCTCAGAAACACCACAAGCCTGTCTGATAGGGGAACGTTGATAGTTAACTGGCACTTTGGGCTCCATTGGAAATGAATAGTCTAGCTTTGTTATTATGGAGTTATCACGTAATTGAGTGAATGAAAACCCATATCCAAACAGTAAAGAAGAATTATGTTTTGTATTTCTCTGGACATTTCTAGGTATTTTTCAATCTGAAGTAGACCCACAGGTTGCCTACAAGACCAAGAAGTCAACTGTGCCACTATGTCACGTTCAGGCCTGATTTTGACAGGCTGGCGTGTTTAGTTTTGTTTTGGTGTAGGGTTTTTTCTGTTCTAGGTGTTGTGTTTCTATGTTGGGGTAATGGTTCCCAATTAGAGGCAGCTGAGTGTCGTTACCTCTAATTGGGAACCATATATATGTTTGGGGTTTTCACTAGTATTTTGTGGGTTATTGTTTGTTACATAGCTAGTGGTTTCAGTCTATGTATTTGTTACGATCGTCGTCTTGTCCCAGTTACGTGTGATCAAATAAAGCATGTATACTGGATACCTCGCTGCGCCTTGGTCTGTCCCTTCAGGAGATCGTGACACACTAGCTGTCCTTCAACACCACCAAAGGGTGGCACTCTGTTCTATAGTCTTAGACTAGACAGTTTATTAAGCTATACCCTCTTTATTAGAGCCAAGTACCACATCAACTGTTCATTGTTTTTTATGCATCAACCTAACTACTGTTTAGGTTTTCTAAATTGGTTTCATCAGCCAAGTAGGCCTAGGCTTACACATCAAATGACCATCTAATTATAGAGCTGAGGCAAAAACAGCAATCATGTGTCAGACTAAACCAGACAATTACACAGCTGATTTTGTTAGAACAATCTTGTAAGGGAGTGCAAATGATGATGGACTGTCAGTGGATTATCCGTGCTAGCCGTTTCAATTTGTAGGTCGTTTTACTAGATAAGGTTGTGAATGAGATACGCCGCACGCCCACACCACATCATGAAGAGATGAGTGGGGGGAGGACCACATAGGGTGAGTTCTAATAAATACCTTGAACGTCGGAATGGACCTGAACTCCGTGACCATGACCACAGTGGAAAATTACCGACAACTAACAGAATTGAAGTCAATTTAATAAGACAAAGTATTTAATAGATAATGTAATACAAATGTAAGTGTGGAAAAAGGTTGGTATATCAATAGAATGATGGCTGTTACCATAAGGTAAGGACCCTGGGACTAAACACCTCCCTCTGCAACTGGATCCTGGACTTCCTGAAGGGCCACACCCAGGTGGTAAAGGTAGGCAACAACACGTCTGCCACACTGATCCTGAACACTGGGGCCACTCAGGGGTGTGTACTTAGTCCCCTCCTGTACTCCCTGTTCACCCACGACTGCGTGGCCAAACACGACTCCAACACCATCATTAAGTTTGATGACGACACAACAGTGGTAGGCCTGATCACCAGCCTATAGGGAGGAGGTCAGAGATCTGGTAGTGTGGTGCCAGGACAACAACCTCTCCCTCAATGTGAGCAAGACAAAGGAGCTGATCGTGGACTACAGGAAAAGGCGGGCCGAACATGCCCCCATTAACATCGACGGGACCGTAGTGGAGCGGGTCGAGAGTTTCAAGTTCCTTGGTGTCCAAATCACCAATGAACTATCCAAACACACCAAGACAGTTGTTCAGAGGGCACGACAACATCTTTTCCCCCTCAGGAGACTGAAAAGATTTGGCATGGGTCCCCAGATCCTCATGACATTATTAAATCAAATAAAAATGTATTAGTCACATATACAGACTTGCAGATGTTATCGTGGGTGCAGCGAAATTCATATTTTCCTAGCTCCAGCAGTGCAGTAATAACTAACAATAAGATATAAAATAATAATAATTTTAAAAAGTATAAAAAAATAACAAATATAATCTAAAAAGGAAAAAGAAGGGGGAAAACAAGACATTAAGAAATATCAGAGCGAGCAATGAGAGTCCGGAATATAAATAGTTGGTGGGAATAGACAGTATGGACAGTATATGAATAGAAAAGTTGTGAGCAGCAGTAGTTATATAGGATGAGCCTTGACTAGAATACAGAAAAAAAAAAAAATTATATATATATATATATATATATATATATATATATATATAAGCGCAAAACAGTATGTAAACATTATTAAAGTGACCAGTGTTCAATGACTCTAAGAGTATAGGGCAGCTCTAAGGTGCAGGGTAGAGTACCTGGTGGTGGCCGGCTAGTAACAGTGTCCTAAGGGGCTAAGTCCCCCACAATGTGGAAATACATGATTCATATAATTTTCTGTGTATTGCAATGCTTTTAAAATACAAATGTATGCATATGGGCATGCTATGTTTCTTGTCAAAGTCAATGAAGACATATGCACATTCCACACTCATTCTGTGAGAAGGCATGTTATGCATGTCATGTAAATAGCCACAAGGGAGCAGCAGAACACTGGAAATGACAGCAGACATTGAAGGCTCCAGGTATTAACCCCCCAAGCATAGATCTAGTGTCTGCTCACCATACTTACCTCAATCCGTACAACTGATGAATGACTGGTGGCAATTTCCATTGATTCCATCCATGGCCATATGAAAAACCTCATGAAGTTCACATCAAGGGATCTGTTAGACTTATACATACATTTGGGGTGGCAGGGTAGCCTAGTGGTTAGATCCTTGGACTAGTAACTGAAAGGTTGCAAGTTCAATTCCCTGAGCTGACAAGGTACAAATCTGTCGTTCTGCCCCTGAACAGGCAGTTAATCCACTGTTCCTAGGCTGTCATTGAAAATAAGAATTTGTTCTTAACTGACTTGCCAGGTAAAATAAATAACATACTATTAACAGTAATTAAAGTTCAGTCACCATGTGGCATTCAAATCACTGTAATAATACATTTGTTGTAACATAACATTATAATAACATATTGTATGGCCATAGTTCTCTTTATTTAATGAATTGAGAGTATGATTTTGTAAGCCTGACTGCCTAGTCACTGATTAGAAACAAAATTGTTTTCATCATGTTGAGCACATCTCTGGGTGGCCATAATGGCATTACCATTTTCAAAAAGCAAAAATGTACAGAGAGAAATTGTTTCACTAACCCCTACTGTAGCTAAGGTATTGTAAGCCTATTATGTGCTGCTGTTGAATCACATAGGTGGATAAGCCCCTTTAAACCAATAGTAAACAGCCATTAATGCATTTCAAACAATTCGCTTTACACACTGTTTTGTCAGTTTCTTTCGTACTCATAATTGCCCATTATAAGTGTGTCACTTGGACAGGGTTGTTTTACCAAGGTATCACATGTCACTCACTAGCGGGCCATGCAGGCTAGCCTACAGTAGGGAAGTGAATTGCACTTCCTTCTTTTACACGCCACTGTTCAGCACAGCATTTAGGTTATAGGAGTAGCACACAAAGTGAAAATGGAAAGAGCGAAAACCGAACGGGGCTGTGTCCTGTAATTGCCTATTCACTTTGGAAGAGGAAAAAACATTGCGGGAATGACAATCGATTGTTATTAGAACGCTCAAACCCCCCCTATTCAGCAGCAGTCAACGTAACATTTTAAGAAATACAATGGCTGCGACGTAGATCAACTTTTGGACTTGCTTTCTAAAAGGATCAAAGAGGGGGCCTTGCAACTTTTTAAAAACTTGTTGGATACGGTGGAGCAAGGACGCAAACATGAAGAAACAGTTTAATCGCATGAAACAGCTCGCCAACCAAACAGTTGGAAGGTAGGCAAAGTATTTTGGATAAATACAAGTGTAGCCTACTATTATTTAGTGGGCTCAGGCTGCATTTTCTTTTGCAGTATTGCATTCATTGCTGTCATTTATTTTGTCGGTAGTGTTACATTGTAGTTAGGCTACATTGTAGTTACATTGTAACTTTGTAGTTACAGTGTAACCGCTGAGACAGGTTGGCAGCTGTAATTGTGGTGGCATGACCAAACTGTCACTAACCATGTTATGATACATATCTCCCTATTACAAATCGTTCTCCTGACCATAGCCAGCCTCTGTGAGTTTTATCTCATCTCAATGGGCTGTGTCAGAAATGTTGGGCCACATATGAGTGCTCAAGAATGGGTTGATACCAATTAAATGTGATAATATAAGAAAGATATGACTAACATAAGAACTTTTACAATGAATAACTTTTATAATGAATACATGAATGTGTCATCAAAAAGGTTATAGTCACAACCTGATGGGGATATAATGTCTGAATGGTTTGCCTGACAAATGTTAACTTCTTATAGGTAGGCTACATGCATCATACATGGATTGATTTGTTAGGCCTATATTGAAGCAACACGTGGTGTGGGAAGAAAGTAAAAATGGTGGTTTAACCAAATGGTGGTCTAACTAAATGGTGGTCTAACTAAATGGTGGTCTAACTAGTAGTCTAACCAAATAGTGGTCTAACCATGATGTAATTCGTGTATTGTGGACAACCCCGCCCTGTGCAATTGGGTCCTGGACTTCCTGAGGTGGTGAGTGTAGGAAACAACATCTCCACTTTGCTGATCCTCAACACTGGGGCCCCACAAGGGTGCGTGCTCAGCCCCCTCCTGTACTCCCTGTTCACCAATGACTGCGTGGCCATGCACGCCTACAACTCAATCATCAAGTTTGCAGACGACACTACAGTAGTGGGCTTGATTACCAACAATGATGAGACAGCCTACAGGGAGGAGATGAGGGCACTCGGAGTGTGGTGTCAGGAAAACAACCTCTCACTCAACGTCAACAAAACAAAGGAGATGATCGTGGACTTCAGGAAACAGCAGAGGGAGCACCCCCCCTATCCACATAGACGGGACAGCAGTGGAAAAGGTGGAACGTTTTAAGTTCCTCTGCATACACATCACAGACAAACTGAAATGGTTCACCCACACAGACAGTGTGGTGAAGAAGCGCCTCTTTAACCTCAGGAGGCTGAAGAAATGTGGCTTGTCACCTAAAACCCTCACAAACTTCTACAGATGCACAATTGAGAGCATCCTGTCGGGCTGTATCACCGCCTGGTACGGCAACTGCACTGCCCACAACCACGAGGCTCTCCAGAGGGTGGTGCGGTCTGCACAACGCACCACCGGGGGCAAACTACCTGTTCTCCAGGACACCTATAGCACCCGATGTCACAGGAAGGCCAAAAAGATAATCAAAGACAAGAACCACCCGAGCCACTGCCTGTTCACCCCGCTACCATCCAGAAGGCGAGGTCAGTACAGGTGCATCAAAGCTGGGACCGAGAGACTGAAAAACAGTTTCTATCTCAAGGCCATCAGACTGTTAAACAACCATCACTAGTGTTTTTCCATGATAGCACACTAGCTATATACAGTGAGGGAAAAAAGTATTTGATCCCCTGCTGATTTTGTATGTTTGCCCACTGACAAAGAAATGATCTGTCTATAATTTTAATGGTAGGTTTATTTGAACAGTGAGAGACAGAATAACAACAAAAAATATCCAGAAAAACACGTGAAAAATATTATAAATTGATTTGCATTTTAATAAGGGAAATAAGTATTTGACCCCCCTGAAAAACATGACTTAGTACTTGGAGGCAAAACTCTTGTTGGCAATCACAGAGGTCAGACGTTTCTTGTAGTTGGCCACCAGGTTTGCACACATCTCATAAGGGATTTTGTCCCACTCCTCTTTGCAGATCTTCTCCAAGTCATTAAGGTTTCGAGGCTGACGTTTGGCAACTCGAACCTTCAGCTCCCTCCACAGATTTTCTATGGGATTAAGGTCTGGAGACTGGCTAGGCCACTCCAGGAGCTTAATGTGCTTCTTCTTGAGCCACTCCTTTGTTGCCTTGGCCGTGTGTTTTGGGTCATTGTCATGCTCGAATACCCATCCACGACCCATTTTCAATGCCCTGGCTGAGGGAAAGAGGTTCTCACCCAAGATTTGACGGTACATGGCCCCGTCCATCGTCCCTTTTGATGCGGTGAAGTTGTCCTGTCCCCTTAGCAGAAAAACACCCCCAAAGCATAATGTTTCCACCTCCATGTTTGACGGTGGGAATGGTGTTCTTGGGGTCATAGGCAGCATTCCTCCTCCTCCAAACACGGNCACCGTTCTCGTGATCATTGCAACTCCACGAGGTGAGATCTTGCATGGAGCCCCAGGGTGAGGGAGATTGACAGTTCGTTTGTGTTTCTTCCATTTACGAATAATTGCACCAACTGTTGTCACCTTCTCACCAAGCTGCTTGGCGATGGTCTTGTAGCCCATTCCAGCCTTGTGCAGGTCTACAATCTTGTCCCTGACATCCTTGGAGAGCTCTTTGGTCTTGGCCATGGTGGAGAGTTTGGAATCTGATTGATTGATTGCTTCTGTGGACAGGTGTCTTTTATACAGGTAACAAGCTGAGATTAGGAGCACTCCCTTTAAGAGTGTGTTCCTAATCTCAGCTCGTTACCTGTATAAAAGACACCTGGGAGCCAGAAATCTTTCTGATTGAGAGGGGGTCAAATACTTATTTCCCTCATTAAAATGCAAATCAATTTATAACATTTTTCACATGCGTTGTTCTGGATTTTTTTGTTGTTATTCTGTCTCTCACTGTTCAAATAAACCTACCATTAAAATTATAGACTGATCATTTCTTTGTCAGTGGGCAAACGTACCAAATCATCAGGGGATCAAATACTTTTTTCCCTCACTGTATATAGTTAGTGTGCTATCATGGAAAAACACTGACTGTCATATGTTTATAGCCAACTCCCAAGTAAAGGGGGATTCCCCATCCATCCAACCAGGCACTGTGCAGCCCCCATCCCACACTTTGTCCTCACTGTGCCACCTCTCCCTCTGACCCTACAAGGGTTGCCCTCAGGCGCTCAACACAACTGTTGTCCTTCAGTCTCTGCTGATGTCCACTGAGCTAACACCACTGTTGTTCCTCAGTCTCCGCTGATGTCCACTGAGCAGCAGTATTATCACATTAGGATAGTCTATCGACCATAAGTACTGCACACTATATCCTCCAGTAGTACATCCTCTGGAATAACTATTAAAGCTCTAATGGATGAGTGCTTCACACTGGTAGCCTATAGTGCACATGTGTAAAACTCATTCCAAGAAGGGCCGAGTGTCTGGATTGAAGAATTAAGGTCCCTGGTTTGTAAGACACCTGGTTAATTGAAAGGAAAAACAAAAACCAGCAGAGACGAAGCCCTGCATGGAATGAGTTTGACACCCCTGCTATAGTGGATGATGGGGTTTACATTCCCCCTCATAATGTAAAGTGTATATAAATACAATTCGTTATCATTGAGTCTGTTTATTATCATTAGGAATAGAATAACTTTACCCTGTCTGTAATAGTCATTTGAGTTTAAGAGGCCTTGATTGCCTATCCAGTCTTTTCCATATATTGGGACATAGCTGTCAACACAGCTGGGCAGGCTGACAGCTAGAGAGAATGCGTTCCAAATGGCATCCTATTCCATTTATAGTGCCTTTTTGACCAGGCCCCATAGGGCTCTGATCAAAAGTAGTGTACTATAAGATAACTTTATTGGTCAATTAACCACACGGTCCAACCAAAACTTGACCTCCGCCTTTAACCCAACCCCTCCGAAAGAGACGCATACATACATACACAGGTAGTAAATTGTAGAATAATAGTGAAGACCTCAAAACTATGAAATAACACATGGAATCATGTAATAACCAAAAAAAAGTGTTAAACAAATATTTTATATTTGAGATTCTTTAAATAGCCACCCTTTGCCTTGATGACAGCTTTGCACACTCTTGGCATTCTCTCAGTCAGCTTCATGAGATAGTCACCTGGAATGCATTTCAATTAACAGGTGTTCCTTCTGAAAATGTAATTTGTGGAATTTCTTTCCTTAATGCATTTGAGCCAATCAGTTGTGTTGTGACAAGGTAAGGTTGGTATACAGAATATAGCCTTATTTGGTAAAAGACCAAGTCCATATTATGGCAAGAACACCTCAAATAAGCAAAGAGAAACAACAGTCCATTATTACTTGAAGACATGAAGGTCAGTCAATAAGGAACATTTCAAGAACTTTGAAAGTTTCTTCAAGTGCAGTCACAAAAACCATCAAGCACTATGATGAAACTGGCTCTCATGAGGACCGCCACAGGAAAGGAAGACCCAGAGTTACCTCTGCTGCAGAAGATATGTTCATTAGAGTTACCAGCCTCAGAAATTGCAGCCCAAATAAAGTCTTCACAGAGTTCATGTAACAGACACATTTCAACATCAACTGTTCAGAGGAGACTGTGTGAATCAGGCCTTCATGGTCGAATTGCTGCAAAGAAACCACTACTAAAGGACACCAATAAGAAGAAGAGACTTGCTTGGGCCAAGAAACACGAGCAATGGACATTAGACCGGTGGAAATTTGCCGTTTGGTCTGGAGTCCAGATTTGAGATTTTTGGTTCCAACCGCTGTGTCTTTGTGAGACACGGTGTGGGTGAACAGATGATCTCTGATGTGCATTTCCCACCGTAAAGCATGGAGGAGGAGGTGTTATGGTGTGGGGGTGCTTTGCTGGTGACACTGTCAGTGATTTATTTAGAATTCAAGGCACACTTAACTAGCATGGCTACCACAGCATTCTGCAGCGATGCGACATCCCATCTTGTTTGCGCTTAGTGGGACTATCATTTGTTTTTCAACAGGACAATGACCCAACACACCAGGCTGTGTAAGGGCTATTTTACCAAGAAGGAGAGTGATGGAGTGCTGCATCAAATGACCTGGCCTCCACAATCCCCCGACCTCAACCAAATTGAGATGGTTTGGGATGAGTCGGACCGCTGTGTGAAGGAAAAGCAACCAACAAGTGCTAAGCAAAAAGCAACTCCTTCAAGACTGTTGGAAAAGGATTCCAGGTGAATCTGGTTGAGAGACTGCCAAGAGTGTGCAAAACTGTCATCAAGGCAAAGGGTGGCTATTTGAAGAATCTCAAATATAAAATATATTTTGATCTGTTTAACACTTTTTTGGTTACTACATGATTCCATATGTGTTATTTCATAGTTTTGATGTCTTCATTATTATTCTACAATTAAGAAAATTGTAAAAATAAATAAAAACCCTTGAATAAGTGAGTGTTCTAAAACCTTTGACCAGTAGTGTACATACATACATACATAAAGTGAATAGGCTGTAATTTGGGATACACACAGTGTAGACAGACATGTGCATGCTGCCACCCGCTTTGGGCAGAACTACTCTACTCACACATTCCTGTGGGCCTGCTGCCAGTGGGACTGCCTGGTAGGCCTACCAAACAAAAGGCTTTTCACAAAAACATTTGGTTGAACACAGGAGTTGCATGAGGAGTGATTTATGCAGGAGTTTGTTGTGAACTCTGAGTATCCTATGAGTATCACAAACTAATATGAATGAACATCTCAAACTAAAAGTAGTTTTGATGAGAGTGGTGAAGAGAAACAGTGTGATCAATGCAGAAAAGTATGTATTACGCATAACTACAGGTTATATAGTGACCAGGGAAACAAAACTCAAAGTAATACTAATACATTTCACCCCTAACTTTTTGCAGAAAACAAAAATGCTTTTTCCAGAGTCGATGGGGACTATGTGGAGGGTGGTGTACTAATGGTGTAGTGATTCATATCAATCTTCCCTCTGTATGTCACCACCCTGGTGATGAGGGCCTCTCTGTGTGTCTCCGGAAAGGACAGGCGGGCCAGGCTGGGGCATGGGGAGGTTTTGTCGAGTAAGCGTTTCCATGCTTGGTCAGCCAGGAGACAGCATGGTGCTGTGGACGTCACTGAGCTACACTGTCGTGAATAAAAAAGGAGGAAGGAACCACTGTGTTTGAGTTTAGTCATACTGTAGTCTCGTTCCCAGCCCTGTGTCTTAATAGTAACGGCATAACCCAAGGCTGAAGTCTGTACCAGTTAAACTCTATTGGTAGTTAAAGCTAGTCCTATGGAAATAGTAGGTTCAGTAGTAGGGTGTTTATTGAAGTGATAATGCCCTTGAAGCAGGTGTTTGGGGGATATATTGGCATGGGTGTTGTTAGCAAACTGTGCCAATATATCCTCCAAACACCGGCATTGAGGGCATTATCACTTTTATACAATGGGTTACCAACATATTCAAATAATTATGGACATATTTTCATCCCCCAAAATATTTTGATGAATTTATTCATACTATTTCATCCTTACACGAGATATAGTCCCGACACAAATAATATCTAGATGCTTTTTATAGTGGAAATCAAGTTTATAAAGTGCTTGGATGGGCTGATGAGACAGTGGATTGCGCAGTGAGATGGAACAGAGTAAATTAGCATTTTAACGTCATAGTTTAGCCGATGGTAATTTGTGGAATAGACACCTGCCGGAATGTGGTTTTATCCAATCAGCATCCCGGATTAGGCCCACCGGTTGTAATAATGATTCATACTGTAGTCTCACTTCCAACCCTGTGTCTTCATAGTAATGCTATAAGCCTTACAAGAGAGGCTAGTCATTCTGTTCTGGTACTGTAGTTATATAGCTAGTCATTCTGTTCTGGTACTGTAGTTATATAGCTAGTCATTCTGGTACTGTAGTTATAAAGCTAGTCATTCTGGTACTGTAGTTATAAAGCTAGTCATTCTGGTACTGTAGTTATAAAGCTAGTCATTATGTTCTGGTACTGTAGTTATAAAGCTAGTCATTATGTTCTGGTACTGTAGTTATAAAGCTAGTCATTCTGGTACTGTAGTTATAAAGCTAGTCATTCTGTTCTGGTACTGTAGTTATAAAGCTAGTCATTCTGGTACTGTAGTTATATAGCTAGTCATTCTCTTCTGGTACTGTAGTTATAAAGCTAGTCATTATGTTCTGGTACTGTAGTTATATAGCGAGTCATTCTGGTACTGTAGTTATAAAGCTAGTCATTCTGGTACTGTAGTTATAAAGCTAGTCATTCTGTTCTGGTACTGTAGTTATAAAGCTAGTCATTCTGGTACTGTAGTTATAAAGCTAGTCATTATGTTCTGGTACTGTAGTTATAAAGCTAGTCGTTCTG
>QNTS01001423.1:319091-342960 GCA_003317085.1 Hucho hucho | reverse complement strand
TACTACTTTTGACCAGGGAACATAAGGATTACTACTTTTGACCAGGGCACATAAGGATTGCTACTTTTGACCAGGGCCCATCGGGATTACTACTTTTGACCAGGGCCCATCGGGATTACTACTTTTGACCAGGGCCCATCGGGATTACTACTTTTGACCAGGGCACATAAGGATTACTACTTTTGACTAGGGCACATAGAGCTCTGATCATAAATTGTGCAATATGTAGGGAACAGGAGGTTGGTGCCACCTTAATTGGGGAAGACGGGCTCATGGTAATGGCTGGAGCGCAATTGTTTTTCATGTATTTGATGTCAATCCATTCATTCCATTCCAGCCATTATTATGAGCCGTCCTCTCCTCAGCAGCCTCCACTGATAGGGAATAGGATGCCATTTGGGATTAGGGTGACCACATTAAAAATACCAAAATGCGGGACAACAGGATGATTTTGCTGGACATCCGCTGGACAGTGTAGCCTACAGGAATAAAAACATTTCACACACACACAGACAAATCCCCCGCCCACTCATGGTGCAGCGCAGAAATCTGTAGGTGCCTGAGAGCATTAAAAATGGATATTACGTCATCATTTCTCAACGTTTGTGACGACAGATATTGAATATCATTATAAAATATGCATAAAATTGCAACGTCTGCTTATTGTCTCAAAAACATTTTATGTTTTTAATACCCTCATACACCAAATTAGGCATACCTAATTTCAAAATAGACCATGACATCATCACTTTCAATCGTGAATGATAATTCTTCACGTTTTGCAGACGCTGTCCAAACGGCATGCCATTGCCAGTCCTTTGATCTCAATCAGATTCATGGGAATATGCATTTAGATCTTCTCGAATGACTGTTTTGTGAGCAGATTAGAGCAGATGGTGTATTCCTGTATTTGCTTCAATCAAAGCATGTTCTGCCTAGTGTCGCGCTCTGTTGAGTTTTGGCCGCATGAGACTATACAGCTAACCACCCTAAAATCTCATAATGAGTAAGTAGTATTCTACATAACAGAACCAAATGTAATAACATAGTATAACGTTGCTGTTACACCAAAAACACCACCTAATTTTTCCTATGTGATCTTCATCGACATTGATTTAGCGTTAACTTTACTAAATGAGCACCATTCTGAGAAGTGGTGGAGCGACGCTCTGGTGTAGGATGGGGAAGGGGTAGAGGGGGAAGGGCTGGGTGGGACTGGGAAGGGGTGGCACTGGGAAGGGGTGGGAGGGGAAGGGTAGTGCATTACATAAGAGTCAAGTACATAAGTTACAAGGTTACCACTTCATACAATTTTCTAATTGCCAGATATTCAAGTATGTACTACAGCATTCAAACGTTCAGTCCAAGTATTTGCGTACAGTGTCCCAGTGACCATGTAAACCTAGATCGAAGTCCTTGAGCAGGCAAGCTGCACATTCCATGTATAAAAGCTCTAGGTAGTCTTCCAGCCAGCGGTCCACAGAAAAGCAAGTTGGCTTATGCTCCTTACAGTTTAGAATAATGATTCTCTTGACTGAAAGACAACCCAATGATAACAAACGATTCTTAACATTAGCCAGTATATTTTCTGGGTTTTCACCAAGTAAACATGAGATGGGACAAATTGGAAATTCAACATAAAGAATATTAGACAAAACTGAAATAACTTCAGACTCAAATGTTTTCACTACAGGGCATTCCCACGCAATGGTTCTGTACTTCTGTGGAGAACAGAACCACTGCGCCAGAATAAGTTAGATTTTTCTCCATATTTGAGATGCCTACAGAAGTGATATAGGCTCTACACAATATACTCTACTGAATCATCTTATACCTAACACATTTTGAAGTGGTCAGACCCCTTCTCCAAATAGTGTCCCAAGGCGATGGGGTGAGAGAAGCGTTCAGGTCACGCTCCCATGCTAACTAAATGGGGGAATATGCGTTTGGGAGGAAAAAAGTACAACATTGATGCCAGGGAAACAGACCTGTGTTGTGACATTATCCTCTCCTCTAACCACTCCCGGGCTGCATATCTTATATTCTTATTTGTAAGGGGATATCTGAATTATATGGCAAGTAGCAGAAGAATACATCTGGGGCACCCAGCCCACCTTTGAATCTAGGTACGGTCAGTTTCCTACACCCTATCCTGGGTTTCTGATTGTTCCATAAGAACTGCGAGGAGAGAGTTTGTACCTCCTTAAACCATAACTGTGGGAACTGGAGAGGGATGGAAGAGATGACATAGGTTAGCTTAGGTAATACATTCATCTTCAAAATCTCAGCTCTAGCCCATAAAGTGTCACGGATTCCCCCGGTACTGCTGCTCATTCCGTTCACCAGTTCCGGAGGTCTGTGTCACCGGCCTTCTAGGCGTCACTGAACTGGATCATCACCACCAACCCCGGACTGTCTTGTGTCATTACGCACACCTGGTTCCCATTCCCCCTGATTAGTATGTGTATATATGTGCCCTCTGTTCCCCTTTGTCGATTATTGTTCCATGTCCGTTGGTCTTGTGAGTACCTGTGCTCTGTGGTATCGGCTTTCATGCTACGTTTACTGTACATTGCATTACGGTTTACATACCTTGTTAGTGTGCACTTGTTATTACGGGTCTCGTCCCGTGTATCGTTATTACGGGTCTCGTAATAACAAAAAAATATATATATTCCTGCGCCTGTCTCCAATCAGTATACAACGTGACAGGGAGAGTGATCAATCTCTTAATATCATCCCTGATGACCTGGACAACTGTAGTTCCATTTAGGCTCAATATCTTGGTCATGGGGGATACTATATCTTGGTCATGGGGGATACTATATCTTGGTCATGGGGGATACTATATTAATTCCTAGATACATCATGCAACTAGTCTTCCAAACAAATGGGGAACCCACTAAGTAAGCCTGAAATGTGTGTCGGTTGAGAGGCATATCGTCACTCTGACTCCAGTTGATCTTGTATCCTGAGAGGGAGCCAAAGGTGTCAATCAGCTTTAAGACTGCTGGTAGGGAGATTGCAGGGTTACTAAGGGTGAGTAGGATGTCGTCAGCATCATAAATGCGATGGTCTCTTCAGTGCGTATCACACATGCCAGGGGTTCTAAGGCTAAAATAAATATGAGGGGACTAGTGGGGCAACCCTGTCTCACACCTCATGGAGACAAAACGAGTCAGACACTATTCCATTCGTTTTGACGGATGAGACGGGGACACTGTATCAGGCCCTGGCCCAGCTAATGAACATGGGACCAAAGTCAAACTTGGTGAGTGTATGAAACAGGTATGGACATCCTATCCAGTCAAAGGCCTTCTCGGCATCCAAGGACGCTGCTATAACTTGAGTATTAAAAGAGTGAGTCTTGGGTATGACATGAAACAGCCTACGCATGTTATTCACAGAGAGACGACGTGGGATGAACCCAACCTGGTCTAGATTAATTATTGATTGGATTACTGTCTCTAAGTGTAGGGTGAGGGTCTTGGCTAACATCTTATAGTCGCTGTTCAACAAACTTAAGGGTTGGAAACTTCCTGCTCTAAAGGGTCCTTACCAGGCTTGGGTAGCACAGAGATAATGGCTTGGCACAAGGATGGGGGCATAGATTCGGACTCTAGTGTTTCATAAAATATCTTCAGAAGGATTGGGGACAGCTGCTTTTTGAAGCATTTGTAGAATTCAATACCCAAGCCGTTATTGCCAGGCGTTTTCCCTGAGGACATTTTCATAATTGCATTGTCAATTTCTAACTGGGTGATCGGGAGGTCCAAATCAACTTTATCCACCATATTGACAGAGGGAAGGTCAAGGCTCTTAAAGAAGGCATCAAAGTCGTTGTCACCTGCTATACTCTCTGACCCAGACAATTTGGCATTGAATTGTCTGAAAGATGGATTACTTCTGTTGCCATCACATTAAAGTACTCCCTTACTATACCCAATGGCTGGAATCGACTGTCTGTTCTCCATGCCATAACATCCTTCCTGCCTTCTGCCCTGAGTCAAAATAAAATCTATGCACTTGGAAAAGAGAAAGGTGGCTTATGAAGGATTAGGTGCATATACTGTACGTTTACCAGGGGAAACTTCTCATTCGGTATTCTTCTTAACGGTTTCTGAATACCGTTAAAATTCCAACTCACTATCTTATTTACTATGCTGTCCATAGTGGTAGTGATATTCATTTGGCTGCACAGATGGAGCCTTCTTAGTTATAACCTTGACATAATGTAATTTGCATCTGCACTGTAGAAGTGGGGAGGGGAGGGGGGAGAACATTTATTAGGGAGAAATAAATAAAGGAATCGCTTGTCATAGACGTGGCCAACTGAGCTGAGTTCAACAAGGCTTCTGTTTGTGGCAAACATGTTGCCAAAGTAACAATTTCAGTTGAACGATTTCAGCTGAAGGATTACAGTGGCTTCTTAGTGACAATATTCAAACTGAAAAATGACTTAGCAATTCCTACTAAATATAATAAAAAGTCTACATGGCCACTTTATTATTTTTAGCGGCAGTTTAGACCTGAAACAGACACTTATGTTCGCCGCACACTACCTTCTCAGACCGTTCGCTAACATTAGAAACCGGTTGCGGCTAACACAAAACAAATGGAAGTGTTGCAAAAAAAAAAGCAATTTCTCAGACTGGCCAATAAAAATTAAAGATTAAGATGGTCAAAAGAACACAGACACTGGACAGAGGAACTAGAAGGCCAGCATCTTGGAGTCGCCTCTTCGCTGTTTATGTAGAGACTGGTGTTTTGCGGGTACTATTTAATGAAGCTGCCAGTTGAGGACTTGTGAGGCATCTGTTTCTCAAACTAGACACTCTAATGTACTTGTCCTCTTGCTCAGTTGTGCACCGGGGCCTCCCACTCCTCTTTTTATTCTGGTTAGAGCCAGTTTGCTCTGTTCTGGGAAGGGAGTAGAACACAGCGTTGTATGAGATCTTCAGTTTCTTGGCAATTTCTCACATGGAATAGGCTTAATTTCTCAGAACAAGAATAGACCACCGAGTTTCAGAAGAAAGTGCTTTGTTTCTGGCCATTTTGAGCCTGTAATCAAACCCACAAATGCTGATGCTCCAGATACTCAACAAGTCTAAAGAACGCCAGTTTTATTGCTTCTTTAATCAGAACAAACAGTTTTCAGCTGTGCTAACATAATTACAAAAGGGTTTTCCAATGATCAATCAGACTTGTAAAATGCTAAACTTGGATTAGCTAACACAACGTGCCATTGGAACACAGGAGTGATATTCCACTAAAGATCTGTCATTTCCAGCTACAATAGTCATTAACATGTCTACACTGATCAATTTGATGTTATTTTAATAGACAAAAAATTTGCTTTTATTTCAAAAATAAGGACATTTCTATGTGACCCCAAACTTTTGAATGGTAGAGTAGGTATTACAGACTCAGGGAGAGGTTGAATATGTTTGTGAAGACACTTATCAGTTGGTCCGCGCATTTATATTTAACCTTTATTTAACTAGGCAAGTCAGTTAAGAACAAATTCTTATTTACAATGACGGCCTAGGGGGTTAACTGCCTTGTTCATGGGCAGAACGACAGATTTTTACCTTGTCAGCTCGGGGATTCGATCTAGCAACCTTTCAGTTACTAGCCCAACTCTCTAACAACTAGGCTACCTGCCGCCCTGCACATGCCGCCCTGCAGTTGCTTGCCTCAAAGCGAGCATCAGACTGCTGATCATGCTAATGGGGACCGGAGAGGATGGCTGCCGTTTTATTGGCTCTTAACCAACCGTGCTATTTTGTTTGTTTTTTCGCATTGTTTGTAACTTATTTTGTACATAATTTTGCTGCAGATTTAAGTTTGCCTGCATTAAAGTCCCCGGCCACTAGGAGCGCCGCTTCTGGATGAGCATTTTCTTGTTTGCTTATGGCCTTATACAGCTCATTGAGGGCGGTCTTAGTGCCAGCATCCGTTTATGGTGGTAAATAGATGGCTACGAATAATACAGATGAGAACTCTCTTAGTAGATAGTGTGGTCTACAGTTTATCATGAGGTATTCTTCCTCAGGCGAGCAATACCTTGTGGCTTCTCTAATATTAGACATTGTGCATTAGCAGTCATTGACAAATAGACACAAACCCGCATCCTTCGTCTTATAAGACGTAGCTGCTCTGTCCTGCCGATGCACCGAGAAGCCACGGCTCGGTGAAAGATAAGACATTACAGATTTTATTGTCCCGTTGGTAGGATAGTCTTAATCGTAGATCGTCCAGTTTGTTTTCCAATGATTGTACGTTGGCCAATAATACTGAGGGAAGTGGTGGTTTACCTACTCGTCTGCAAATTCTTACAAGGCACCCTGCCCTCCTCCCCCTTTTCCTCTGTCTTTTCTTCACGCTGATGACGGTGATGACGGCCTTATCTTGACAAAGCAGTACAGCCTTTGCATCAGACTCATTAAAGAAAAAATCTTTGTCCAGGTTGAGGTGAGTAATCGCTGTTCTGATTTGCAGAACCTCTTTTCGATCATAAGAGACGGTAGCAGCAATATTATGTACAAAATGAGTAACAAACAATGCAAAAAAACAAACAAAATAACACAGTTGGTTGGGAGCCCGTAAAACGGCAGCCATCCCCTCCGGAGCCATTATGACAGATAATGTGACATAATAACCATGTCCCATGGTAATTGGATTAAACAATATACAGTACATCCCACCTGGTTTACCAGGCATTTAGAGTGTATAATCTAGAGATCAAGATGAGAGAAAGTGGGTTTGGTGCTTGGTGTTGCACTGGGCAACAGCCTAAAACATTTGACTAATAATAGCTTTGAGGCTAGCAGAATACTGTACAGTCACTGTTTTTTTCTTTCACCCCAGTAGCCGGACGCCGCTCTAGTCTGGTGAAAGTTTCGCCGCTGTGTCGGCTTTCCACAGCCGACTGGCCGGTGCTAGGCAGGGAAGAGGTCTCCCCCTTCCCTGGAGAACAGAGCAGTTCTCGACCCAACCAACCAGCCATGGAGGTACGTCACTCGCCGTGGAAATCGAAGAGGGTGTCCTCTGGCAACAGGGGTCTCCATGGAGATGTTGAGACCGGAACTGACACAGACCAGAAACAGCTTTGCCGCCCTGGATCCAGAGGTTCTGGCGCCTTCATCCTTGGTGGCTTCCAAATCAAGATCGGATCCGGAGGTACCTGCGTCTTCGTCCTCGGCTCTGTCTCCCTCTCCAGTGGCTTCTACCACCAGACCATGAGGCTGCCTGAGAGACTGGCCCATTCAACATCACCAGCTGTCATCATAGGCAGCTAACTCTATGGTGAGAAACATCTCGGTCCCCAAGGCAAAAACCCTGTACTATCTAGGAGCACAAGTACAGGACATAACAAGGCTGCTTCTGACTGTTCTACCACAGATGTCGGGAGCTGACACTGTCGTAGTCAATGTGGGGTCAAACGACATCAGGAAGGCTAGCTCGGAACATTTGAAAATGGATTGTAAAGAACTGATTTTAGCATTAAAAGACAAAAAAAAACGGACCATAATTTCAGGTCCAGTATCAATCTTTGGGCCGCAGGTGTGGAAGATTCAGCAGTCTGCTGGCATTACACATCTGGCTAAAAGACTACTGTAGCTCTGCTGGAGTCACTTTTATTGATAACTTTGACACCTTCTGAAAACAGAAGATACTCTACAGGAATGTCGGAGTCCATCCACATTATCTTGGCTGCATTGAAACAATGACTGGTAAATGATCCAAGACCAGCTCAGTTAATCCCTACCATTGTGCCAATGGTTGTAATGCTGCATCAAATGCACATGATCAGTAATGTACCTCTAATTGCACCGAATACATCTGTTTATCCTACACTCTTCAAAAGCTTAGAATCTTGGCAATCTCACAGCGTTGTCAGATTTCAAAAAGGCTTTACGGCGAAAGCATAACATTTGATTGCCTGAGGACAGCTCCCTGTGTACTTCCCATCATTAGCATAATAATAAAACCAGTACGGGTGTCACAAAACACATAAAAAGAGCTAAAATAAATCGCTTACCTTTGAAGATCTTCTGCTGATGGCAATCCGAAGTGTCCGAGCAAGACAATCAATATTCATTTTGTTCGAAAAAGTCCCTCTTTATATCCATAAAGCTACGTTTGGTTGGCGTGTTTTGTTCAGAAAATCCACCGTCCACTCGTCCATTATACAAGACAAAAAATATAAAAAATATTGATTTGTCCAAACAAATCAAACAACGTTTCTAATCGATCCTTAGGTACACTATTATGTATATTAACAATTATATTTCACACGGGTAATATCTTGGGCGATAGTAATCTTCTTCTACTCCCCTATTTTTCAAGGTAAACACATGAAACCTTGTCTAAAGACTGTTGACATCTAGTGGAAGCCATAGGTACTGCAACCTGGGAGCTGGATTTAAGCACTTCCTATAGCAACTCAATGGAAAATGAGCCAGCTCACAGAATCACATTTTCTCGGATGGATATTCCTCGGGTTTTCGTATGCCATATCCGTTCTGTTATGCTCACAGACATTATTTTAACAGTTTTAGAAACTTCAGAGTGTTTTCTATCCAATAGTTAATATACATAAAAGTGTACCTACGGATACATTATAAATGATGTTTGATTTGTTTGGGCAAAGTTGATAGGTATAATTTGAACGCTTTCTCTTCCCTGTACAATGGGCGAGTGGACGGTGGATTTTCTGAACATAACGCGCCAACCAAACGGAGATTTATGGATATAAACAATTACTTTTTCTAACAAAAGGAACATGGATTCTCCTGCTTGGACACTTCGGATTGCCCTCAGCAGAAGATCATCAAAGGTAAGCGATTTATTTTAGCTCTTTTATGTGTTTTGTGAGACCCGTGCTGGTTATGAAATTATGCTAATGCAGAAAATATGTGAGGTGCTGTCCTCAGACAATCAAATGTTGTGCTTTCGCCGTAAAGCCTTTTTGAAATCTGACAACGCTGTGAGATTGCCAAGAGCCTAAGCTTTTGAAGACTATGCAACACTTGTATAATGATGAATGTTTTTTAATTCTACTTTTGGATTTTGAATTTGCCGCCTTATATTTCTCCGGGAAGTGTCGGGATTGGGGCGCTGATGTTATATGTTGACAATTCTTTGAAAATAAGTCAGTCAATTCATAGTTATTTTGCAAAAGAAAAGCCATGCGTTTCAATGCATGCCACCGGAACCGGACACCTGGTCATGGTTTTTCAAACGCTTCTTGATTTTCAAATGCCTCTGAAGGTACACTGAGCAGAGTGTCTGTCTTCAGCCAATCAGACACAGAAACACACGCAAAGATGTGTGCGCAGGCACACACTGGCTCATACGCACGCGCACACACACACCACATTTACATTTTGCTTAGAGCATCCTAAGTGCCAGAGCCAGCATGTAACAAGATTATATTTATGACTTACTGTAGGAGCCATTAGATGATTACATAATAGTGAATTATTAAACTGTACAGTCCAGGGCTTCATCACAAATAGCACCCTATTCCCTATATTTGACTAGGGCTCTGGGATCCACCCTAGCTGTAGACCACTTTGCTATTAATGCTAAAAGTATAACGTAGCCAGGCCATTCATTCTCCCATTGACTCTGTACCCTGGAAAGAACCTGGCTCGAAGCATGGCATGAAAGCTTTTACTTTAAACTATAGCCTAGCCCTAAACCAGGCTGGTATGGGTAGCAGAATTGGACTAAAAAGGTTTCTAAACACGGTTCAGTGTCCTTCACAATCTAAAAAAAAAACACTGCAACAGACTTGCATCCCTTGAAAAACTCAAACACATCAAAAACACTCACTCAAGCACATCAAAAACACTCACTCAAACACAAACAAACTCAAACACATCAAAAACACACACTCCAAGTCATCAAACACACTCCAACACATCAAACACACTCCAACACATCAAACACACATCAAACACACGTCAAACACACATCAAAAACACACTCAAACACATAAAAAACACAAAAACCCACGATACACATCAAAAACAGAAACATCAAAAACACAAAAACACGAACACATCAAAAACACTCACTCAAACACATTTAAAAAAACTCACTCAAACACATAAAAAACACAAACACATCAAACACAGTCTAACACATCAAAAACACTCACTCATACACATCAAAAACATTCACTCATACACCTTAAAAAAAACTCTAACATAAAAAACGCAATATAAACAAACACTCAAACACATCAAAAACACTCAAACACATCAAGAACGCAACAAAAACATACTCAAACACATAAAAAACGCACTCAAACATCAAAAACACACTCAAACACATAAATCATACTTAAACACATCAAACACAAACACATCAAAAATACAAACACATCAAAAACCATCAACCACATCAAAAACACAAATATCAAAAACACATCAAAAACCATGAAACACATTCAAACACATAAAAAATACTCAAATAAATCAAAAGCACAAACACATCAAAAACACATCAAACACACTCAAACACATCAAAAACCATCAAACACATGAAAAACAATCAAACTTCAAAAACACATCAAAAATACTGACTCAAACACATCAAAAACAATCACTCAAACACATAACAAACACTCACTCAAACACATTAAAAACACTCAAAACATAAAAAACACTCACTCAAACACATCATACACATCAAAAACACTCAGGTTCACTCTTCTCGATTTGAGATGGCGCCGACAGAGGTTGCCTCGCTTTGCGTTCTTAGGAAACTATACAGCCACCCGGTTTCATCACGCATCGCGCCGACAGAAACAAACATCTCTCTGGTAAGAAGGAGGGCAGGGGTGTATGCCTTATGATTAACGAGTCGTGGTGTGATCATAACAACATACAGGAACTCAAGTCCTTTTGTTCACCTGACCTAGAATTCCTTACAATCAAATGCCGACCGCATTATCTACCAAGAGAATTCTCTTCGATTATAATCACAGCCGTGTATATCCCCCCCCAAGCAGCCACCCGGACAGCTCTGAAAGAACTAGCTGGGGATTTTAACAAGGCTAATCTAAAAACAAGGCTCCCTAAATTTTAGCAGCATATCGAATGCTCGACCCGGGCTGGCAAAATTCTGGATCATTGCTATTCTAACTTCCGCGACGCATACAAAGCCCTCCCTCGCCCTCCTTTCGGCAAATCTGACCACGACTCCATTTTGTTGCTCCCAGCCTATAGACAGAAACTAAAACAGGAAAATCCTGTGCTCAGGTCTGTTCAACGCTGGTCCGACCAATCTGAATCCACGCTTCAAGATTGTTTCGATCACGTGGACTGGGACATGTTCCGGATAGAATCAGACAATAACATTTATGTATACGCTGATTCGGTGAGTGAGTTTACTTATGCCACAAACAGTGTAGCTATGGTAGCATTCACGAAAACTGAAAGCGCGAACCACTGCTTTTAATCATGGCAAGGCGACCGGAAACATGACCGAATACAAACAGTGTAGCTATTCCCTCCGCAAGGCAATCAAACAAGCTAAGCGTCAGTATAGAGACAAAGTAGAGTCGCAATTCAACGGCTCAGACACGAGACATATGTGGCAGGGTCTACAGTCAATCACGGATTACAAAAAGAAAACCAGCCACGTCGCAGACACTGATGTTTTGCTCCCAGACAGACTAAACAACTTTGCTCGCTTTGAGGACGATACAGTGCAACTGACACGACCTGCTACCAAAACCTGCGGGCTCTCCTTCACCGCAGCCAACGTGAGTAAAACATTTACACGTGTTAACCCTCGCAACTCTGCCGGCCCAGATGGCATCCCTAGCCGTGTCCTCAGAGCATGCACAGACCAGCTGGCTGGTGTGTTTACGGGCACATTCAATCAATCCTTATCCCAGTCTGCTGTTTCCACATGCTTCAAGAGGGCCACTATTGTTCCTGTTCCCAAGAAAGCTAAGGTAACTGAGCTAAACGACTATCGCCCTGTAGCATTCACTTCCGTCATCATGAAGTGCTTTGAGAGACTAGTCAAGGATCATATCACCTCCCCCCTACCTGACACAATAGAACCCACTCCAATTTGCTTACCGCCCCAATAGGTCCACAGACGACGCAATCGCAATCACGCTGCATCTGGACAAGAGGAATACCTATGTAAGAATGCTGTTGATCGACTACAGCTCAGCATTTAACACCATAGTACCCTCCAAACTTGTCATTAATCTTGAGACCCTGGGTCTCGACCCCGCCCTGTGCAACTGGGTCCTGGTCTTTCTGAAGGGCCGCCCCCAGGTGGTGAGGGTAGGAAACAACATCTCCAGTCTGCTGATCCTCAACACTGGGGCCCCACAAGGGTGCGTTCTCAGCCCTCTCCTGTACTCCCTGTTCACTCATGACTGCGAGGCCATGCACGCCTCCAACTCAATCATCAAGTTTGCAGACGACACCACAGTGGTAGGCTTGATTAACAACAATGACGACATGGCCTACAGGGAAGAGGTGAGGGCCCTCGGAGTGTGGTGTCAGGAAAATAACCTCTCACTCAACGTCAACAAAACAAAGGAGATGATCGTGGACTTCAGGAAACAGCAGAGGGAGCACCCCCCTATCCACATCGACGGGACAGTAGTGGAGAAGGTAGAAACACATCAAAAACACATATTCAAACGCGTCAAAAAACGCACATTCAAACATATCAAAAACACCAAAAACACTCAAACACAACAAAAACATCCTCAAACACATAACAAACACTCACTCAAACAATATCAAAAACACACACTCATACACCTTAAAAAATACTCAAACACATAAAAAACGCTATAAAAACATACCCTCAAACACATCAAAAACGCTCACTCAAACACATCAGAAACACTCAAACACATCAAACACACTGAAACAAATCAAACACACTCAAACACATCAAAAACACTCAAACATTCAAAACAGTAAAATAGTCAGTACGCTACTTAATCTTGAGCATGAGTGCCTATCAGAATATTTTCTTGACACACACACACACACACACACACACACACACACACACACACACACACACACACACACACACACACACACACACACACAGAGAGAGAGCACAAAAGAGAGAGAGGGGAGGAGGGGAAAGTGAGAGGGGAGAACAATTGAGGGAGGGAAAGTGTGGGAGGGAGAGAGTGAGAGTGTGTGAATGAATTAGTCAAGCTCTAAATAAAGGGATGACAGGGAAGATGATAGTGTGCTGTTTGGAACGTTACATGGACAGTGAGTACTCATTCATAAAACATACACAGTTTAAAACCAACTTTAATAAGTTATACACAAACCGACTAAGCATACACAGTCATATGATTGTACCGTAGACTCCTGCAGAATACAAATACAACACACCACAGGCATCCTCGCACGCACACACACCCATGAGCCTACAGGAATATGCACATGTAGCCTACATGATGCTAACCTGACTTGGCATGCCCTCCAGTCTCACTATCTCAACTCATCATGCTCATCTAAACATAATATACAGACATTCACACACCAGAGATGGGGTTAACTCCATCTCAGTAAAGGCATCAAGTCCGGAACTGAACTGCACTACAAGAGAAATTCCATTAAAAAATGTATTTATATGAACTGAAATAGATGGAGAGACAGATGTGCACACACACACATACACACACTCAGATTACAGAGGAGCGATCACACATACACAGATCTCTCATACACACCCAGGTTATCAGCAGGTGAGAACACAGACAGGTGGAATTCACACACCTTGCTGCAACCACTGAGGTGACACTAAAACAAATCTATAATTACACTTCCTATCTACTAACACACAAACACCCAAACAACACTTGTGATCGGCTATGAAAAGCTAACTGACATTTACTCCTGAGGTGCTGACCTGTTGCACCCTCGACAACCACTGTGATTATTATTATTTGACACTGCTGGTCATCTATGAACGTTTTAAAATCTTGGCCATGTTCTGTTATAATCTCCACCCGGCACAGCCCGAAGAGGACTGGCCACCCCTCATAGCCTGGTTCCTAGCTAGGTTTCTTCCTAGGTTCTGGCGTTTCTAGGGAGTTTTTCCTAGCCAGACGGGCTACACCTGCATTGCTTGCTGATTGGGGTTTTAGGCAGATTATTATACATTACTGCTGCTGACTTAATGAGTTCTTTCTGCTATCATATAATTTCTATAATATCCAATGGTAAATCCATGGATAAATCAAGCAGATTATTATACATTACTGCTGCTGACTTAATGAGTTCTTTCTGCTATCATATCATTTCTATAATATCCAATGGTAAATCCATGGATAAATCAAGCAGATTATTATACATTACTGCTGCTGACTTAATGAGTTCTTTCTGCTATCATATCATTTCTATAATATCCAATGGTAAATCCATGGATAAATCAAGCAGATTGTTATACATTACTGCTGCTGCTAACTTTATAACATACAGTGTCCTCCATAATTATTGGGACTGTGAAGTATTTATAAAAATAAAAAATAATTTCAAATCAAACAATGCCTGTGTGTTTAAAGTGCAGACTGTGAGGGTATTTTCATCCATATCGGGTGAACTGTTTAGAAATTCCAACATGTTTTGTTCACAGTCCCCCCATTTTAGGGGACCAAAAGTATCAGGACAAATGTTATCATGTGTGTAATAAAGTAGTCAAAAAGTTAAGTATTTGGTCCCATATTCATAGCCTGCAATGACTACATCAAGCTTGTGACTCTACACATTTGTTAGATGCATTTGTTGCTTGCTTTGGTTGTGTTTCAGACGAGCGACAAAAGTTAGACTCACAAATATTATACCCCGAAGACATTCTAACCTCTCACAATTACAATAACAGGGGAGATTAGCGTTTATTTTATTTTTTTAACCTTTTTTTAACTGGGCAAGTCAGTTAAAAACAAATTCTTATTTTCAATGACGGCCTAGGAACACTGGGTTAACTGCCTTGTTCAGGGGCAGAACGACAGATTATTACCGGTTACTAGTCCAACGCTCTAACCAACGCTATGATGTGCGTCGGTCATTTTCTCATTCATTATTATTCACGATTCATTCAGGATTATCCGTAATCATGGTAGCATCCACCTTCATGTAGAAGTGTTCAGAAACGTTATGTTATTTACAGTAAAAGTGACTCCAAAATGACACAATACATTATTTACCATTCATTTCTATTGGGTACTAAATAATCTGAAACACAACCACAACAAACAGCAAATGCAGCCAAAAGAAGAAAGAAAATCACTGTCCCAATAATTATGGAGGGCACTGTACATATAACTCTATTATCTGGAAGACCCAGTGGTGATGTCCTGGTTAGTCAGAGGTTGTGTGACTGACAAAGCCACAGAGCGGTATGGCTGTGAGGATCACCTTTGCACAAAGGAGTCATATCAGTGTGTAGCCCAAACTGTTTAGACGCTACAGACAGAAGTTGGCAGATCGGCTGTGGCGACTTCAGATAAGTCCCAAGACAGTTTGTGGGGGTCATAGAGCAAACGAATAACGCCATCGTGTTCGTGAGAGTCACATCTTTCCACAGATCATTTGGACGCTACTTACAATTTTGTGAGAAGGACGATTTTCAGCAAGCTTAAACTGACACATTTTCAAGGGGATCTTTTTATTATGCTAATTAGATTTCCACTGAAGCGTGGATATCCACCTTAGGGGGTTAAGTGGTCAGATGTCATAGAAAAATACCACTACAGCCCTCAGTACTGTACCACACAGACAGGGTACCTATCCAGTCTCTCTCTCTCTCCCTCTCTCTCTCACACACATGCACGTATAAGCATGCATGTGGACGTGAATGCCCTTCCTTCCAGCAAACCCAATTTTCTTAACACTTTTTGTGTATACTTTTT
The DNA here is from genome assembly GCA_003317085.1 of Hucho hucho. NCBI lineage: Eukaryota > Metazoa > Chordata > Actinopteri > Salmoniformes > Salmonidae > Hucho > Hucho hucho. The sequence goes on along the minus strand of QNTS01001423.1, from coordinate 327,029 downwards.
GAATGTGCGTACTACTCACCGTGCTCTGAGTGCACTGACAGTACTCTTATCAATCCTGAAGAGAGAGAAGGAGGGAAAGAGAGAGAAGGGAGAGAGGGAGAGAGAGAGAGAGAGAGGGATAGAGAAAACATGTTCAGTTAACTTGTCATGTAGCTATGACAACAGGGGCACACAACCCCATTCACCCTCATTGGTGAAGCACTTCCTTCCCCCACAGCCTGGCTCCAGAGTTGTCCCTCACACAGACATACACACACGGACACACATGGGCATACACACACAGACATACACACACGTGCAAGTTTGAACGCTTGCACACGGACACACACACACACGCAAGCACTCTGACTCACACACACATAGACACACACACACACACACACACACACACACACACACACACACACACACACACACACACACACACACACACACACACACACACACACAAACAAACACAATTTAATGTAATCACCGTGGCATAAAAGGCATGTTGTTAATTATCTCTTCCTTCATACCTGTCCTCCCTCTGTCCTATATATGTATGTTATCTCCTTAGGAAGGGTCTTTATTACACTGAATTACACACTAATGGCTGACAAGCTGTCATCACATACTCTGCAGCTGTGAGACACACACACACACACACACACTCTCTCTCTCTCTGTGGGAGACTAGATCACACTATAACACACCCTTCCTGTGCTGGAACCCCTCCCAGTACTGCCTTAAACCACACACACGCACACATACGCACGCACACACACAGTTATCAAGACAATGATCAGTAACCCAGTGACTAGTGCATGCCATTGCATATTTTCCATCCCAAAGTTTTTTGATGGTAAACAATCACACATACATACACAAATGCACACACACACACACACACACACAGGGGTAATCTTTTGTGAACACTTGTTTTTCCATCATGAGAAGTCAATCTGTCTGTCAATGTTCTATTTTCCGTTTGCATTTTCAAACTAACTCAGACTCACAGTAACCATTAACCCTGCTGTGTCACTGTGTTGTATAGAGAGTAAGGGAGGGAGATGGAAGGAGAGAGAGGTGAGGAGAGTAGCAGATGGAGATAGAGATAGGAGCGGAGAGAAAATGAGAAAAGGAGAGAGGATGTAGGAGGAGAGTAGTAGAGGGGAAGAGAAGAGGGTGATAGAGGTAGGAAGGAAAGGAGAGAGGGAGAGAGGAGAGAAAAGGAGAGAGGGTGCAGGAGGAAGGTAGCAGAGGGGAAGAGAAGAGGGAGATAGAGGTAGGAAGGAAAGGAGAGAGGGAGAGAGGAGAGAAAAAGAGAGAGGGTGCAGGAGGAGAGTAGCAGAGGGGAAGAGAAGAGGGAGATAGAGGTAGGAAGGAAAGGAGAGAGGGAGAGAGGAGAGAAAAGGAGAGAGGGTGCAGGAGGAGAGTAGCAGAGGGGAAGAGAAGAGGGAGATAGAGATAGGAGAGGAGAGGAGAGAGGGAGAGAGAAGAGGAGAGGGTGTAGGAGGAGAGTAGCAGAGGGGAAGAGAAGTGGGAGATAGAGGTAGGAGAGGAGAGAGGGAGAGAGAAGGAGAGAGAAGGAGAGAGAAGGAGAGAGGATGTAGGAGGAAAGTAGCAGAGGGAACAATAAATGTTAAAAGCTTCCTATGATGAGTCTGAAACCTCTGTTCGCACTGGTCATAAATAAAACATTTAGTGCTGCCACACACACACACACACACACACACACACACACACACACACACACACACACACACACACACACACACACACACACACACACACACACACACACACACACACACACACACTACAGTTCCACCCATACGCTAAAATCAACCACACAACACACACACTTCAACTGACTTTGCACACAGTGAAACAAAGCATGCTGAATAGCTGATAAAGGGGTGGAGAAAGGAAGAGAATGACGGTGAAAGAGAGGAAGAATGGAAAGGAGAGAAAGAAATGAGGAGGGAGGGAATAGTAACACTAATATCCACTCTTCCCTCCTTCCCCAAATAGTATTTCCTGCACTGCCTCACTATTACCTCTCACACACTCAGAGAGATGGAGAGAGAGAGATGAGAGAGATAGAGAGAGAGAGAGAGAGAGAGAGAGAGAGAGAGAGAGAGAGAGAGAAAGAGAGAGAGAGAGAGAGATGGAGAGCTAGAGGAATGGAGAGAGGAAAATTTAGTATGAGAGTGAATGGTTGAATAGATGCTTGTGTAAGTCTTGCAACTTCTCTAACCACACACACGTGCGCGCGCACAGACACAGACACACACACACACACACACACGGACAGATGCATAGACACACACAGGCCTCTTGTGTATTCTGGGCACAGGTTGGATTTGACAGGCCGTATGCCGAGCTGAGATTCAGTGAGGTAAGGAGCTCTGTATCGCTCAGAGAGAGCGAGAGAAAAAGAGGAGAGAAATATGCTGTCTCATACCTGCAAGAAGACAAAGAAAGGGGATGTTTAGGGGATAAACAAATACCCTGGCTGTATCATAGAGGGCTAGAGATAGTTATCATCCCGTTACTCTACTGGTCTCTCTGTCGTACCACTTCCCTGGTTTAGCAGTCACAAACTAGTCTAACTAGAAACTAGCAAGGATCCCTGCCATAGACAATCAACTGTCATAACATAGCTAACACACCCTCAAACAATACAACAAACTACTTACAATCACAATCACATAAACACATCACAACAAACTGAGCCATATGCAAAGTCGCATACACAACACACACTTTCTCTCTGTCACACACACACACACACCACACACTTACCATCCAAACCCTCCGAAAGACACGCTCCTCTTCCTCCTTAGCATGATGTTTACGTCTCTTTCTCTCTCTCTGGGAGTCTGTGTCTGCTTCTCTTGAAATTCTTAGTCTTACAACAATATCTCTCTCTCTCACTGTGTCGTCTGCCTCCAGCCTTCTATCTATACAGTTAGCCCTTTAGCCTTTTTATCATGCCCTCACTGTTCTCTCTCTCACTCCCTGGTTCCCTCTCTCTCTCTCTTGCTCTCGATCTCCCTTGTTCACTCTCTCACACAGTATGAGCTTAACACCTGCCTAGTCTCTCCCTCTCCCTCCACTGCACTGCTCCCCTCCCTCACCACCCGCTAGCCTGGAACGAGTGAATGAGAGAGTGTGTGAGAGAGAGTGAGAGGAAGGGAGGTTGGGAGGGGTGGGGTGGAGGGAGGGGACAGGGAGGAAGGGAGGTGGTGTTTTCTGTGTATTTCTCTACCTCTATTCTTTGACTCTGAGAGAGACAGACTGACAAGGCAAAAAAGTGGCACTGGTGTCAAAATAATAGACCATGTTAATATAAGTACCTCAGTGTCTGAAACGGAATGAAGAAGGTCATTTTAGGTGCCAGTACCAATTTTAATTTTAAAATACTTGTGTTTATATTCTAGAGATTGAATATTCTAGAAGAGCTGCCGGTATTAGAGATATTCTAAAGAAAGCAGATTGCTAGATCATCTTTTCATGGGTACTTACAATAGAAAATTAGAGGTGCTGCATCAGCGTAATTCAAACGCTGGACTGGAGTGCTTTCTTTGTGGAGTCATTTATGTTTGAAACATCTCTTGGTTAAATGTCAATGAGAGAGTTCTATTAACCTGAGCTGCAGTGCACTGATCTATGGCCCGTGACGTGAACGGACAAAAGCGGTGAGGGAGGAGCGCCCTTCTCAAACCGAATAGTAATCTGCGCCGATCATGTTGTCAACAAGGCAGCATGGTGCATTGTCCAGAAATATACCATTTTTTTCCACCATGAAATATATGTTTGAATTTTCTAACTATGCTGAAAAAATACACTACTGTTCAAACGTTTGGGGTCACTTAGAAATGTCCTTGTTTTTGAAAGAAAAGCACATATTCTGTCTATTAAAATAACATCAAATTGATCAGAAATACAGTGTAGACATTGTTAATGTTGTAAATGACTATTGAAGCTGGAAACGGCAGATTTTTAATGGAATGTCTACATAGGCGTACAGAGGCCCATTATCAGCAACCATCACTCCTGTGTTCCAATGGCACGTTGTGTTAGCTAATCCAAGTTTATCATTTTAAAAGGCTAATTGATCATTAGAAAACCCCTTTGAAATTATGTTAGCACACCTGAAAACTGTTGTTCTGATTAAAGAAGCAATAAAACTGGCCTTCTTTAGACTAGTTGAGTATCTGGAGCATCAACATTTGTTGGTTCGATTACAGGCTCAAAACAGAAACAAAGACCTTTCTTCTGAAACTCGTCAGTCTATTCTTGTTCTGAGAAATGAAGGCTATTCCATGTGAGAAATTGCCAAGAAACTGAAGATCTCGTGCAACGCTGTGTACTACTCCCTTCACAGAACAGCACAAACTGGTTCTAACTAGAATAGAAAGAAGAGAGGGAGGCCCCGGTGCACAACTGAGCAAGAGGACAAGTACAATAGAGTGTCTAGCTTGAGAAACAGACGCCTCAGATGCCATATAAAAAATACCACTACTGGTTTCTACAGCCCTCAGTACTGTACTACACAAAGAGGGTGGGTCAGTCGGTCGGTCTGTCTGTCATTCACGTATAAGCATGCATGTGGACGTGAATGCCCTTCCTTCCAGCAAATCCAATTTTCTTAACACTTTTTGTGTATACTTTTTGAATGTGCGATACATTTGGATTAGCTAACACAATGTGCCATTGGAACACAGGAGTGATGGTTGCTGATAATGGGCCTCTGTACGCCTATGTAGATATTCCTTAAAAATGATGTTATTTTAATGGACAAAAAAAATGTTTTTCTTTCAAAAACAAGGACATTTCTAAGTGACCCCAAACTTTTGAACGGTAGTGTATATAGAACGCAACATGCAACAATTTCATTGATTTTACTGAGTCACAGTTCATATGAGGAAATCAGTCAATTGAAATAAATAAATGAGGCCCTATTCTATTGATTTCAAAGGGCTAGGAATACAGTCATTTGGTCACAGATACCTTTAAAAAAATGGGCCTCACAATGGGCCTCAGGATCTCGTCACAGTGCGTTCAAATTGCCATCGATAAAATACAATTGTGTTAGTTGTCCCCACTGCCACCATGGGGCACTCTGTTCACAATGTTGACATCAGCAAACAGCTCGCCCACAAGACGCCATACACGTGGTCTGCAGTTGTGAGGCCGGTTGGACGTACTGTCAAATTCTCTAAAACGACGTTGGAGGCGGCTCATGGTAGAGAAATTAACATTCTCTGGCAACAACTCTGGTGGAAATTTCTGCAGTCAGCGTGCCAATTGCACGCTCCCTCAAAACTTGAAAATCTGTGGCACTGTGTTGTGTGACAAAACTGCACATTTTATAGTGGCCTTTAATTGTCCCCAGCACAAGGTGCACCTGTGTAATAATCATGCTGTTTATCATCTTCTTGATATGCCACACCATTTTTTAGAAATACGTTTTTTGTGCATATGGAACTTTTCTGGTATCTTTTATTTCAGCTCATGAAACATGGGACCAACACTTTACATGTTGCGTTTATATTTTTGTTTAGTTTTCATTGGGAAGGCAGATAAAGCATTTATCAAAAACAATCACTTTTGCATGTCAAAACACAGAATCCTACTCATTATTCCACATGCTTAATCTAGCCTAGGCTACGCCGTGGGCTTTAATCAAGGCACCTGGCTTGCGCCCTGGAGGCAGCCTTGTTCCAAAAGAATGGAATCATTTTTCACCCGGGCAAACTCCTCCCACCAGGCTAACCCAGGCCAGATAATCGAATCCCCTCAGTGAAAGGGCAGCAGTCATTTACTGGTGCTGGTTAAACAGGGCGGAGATGCAATCAAGCATCTGTTTTATTTTAGACTCAATATGGACCTTTTAGAAGGTTTGGAGTGATACAGTGTTTGTTACATTTTATACAATGGGTGGGTCTAATCCTGGCTGCTGATTGGTTAAAACCACGTTCCAGCAGGTGTCTATTCCACAAGTTGCCACAGGTTAAGGATATGACATTGAAATGCCTATTTACTGTTCCATCTTACTGCACAATCCACTATCTCATCAGTCCAACTAGGCAATTTATAAACTTGATATCAATTGTAAAAAGCATCTAGACATTATCTCCCCTTTCCTTTAGACTAGCATTTAGTTTTCAACAGCGGAGACTTGTAAACCTTGCTGTCTGTCTCATCGACCTTTGCAACATCATTTTAATATTGAAATTCGGTCTCCACTGTCCCATTGATGATTAACGTGTCAGGACAAGACAGACAGCTTTTCTCAGCCAGTCGAAATCATGAATCAGCATCATTTGTATGGATATATACAAAGAAATGTTGATAGAAAAACAGGTAAAACGAAACTAAATGCAGCTTCAGTTTGCAGATTTTTCTAGCTTCAGTTTGAAGTGATTGTGTTAGCTGTGTATCTGGCTAGCTCCTGGCGAGAGAGCCAGGTGAAATCGCGCATCATTAGCTCATTGTTATGGGTGGATCCAAATAAATGTCACTAGAAAAATGCTTAAACAAATGCAAATGCTACAGCTACTTTGCTGTTATTCTGGCTGCACTGTTTGACATGACTGTGTTGCCAGCCAGCATGGCAACGGAACATTTAGAACAAATGACTGGGTCGTGTCTGTAGATGTAGAACAAAAAAACTTAGACTGGGTCGCATCTCTGGCAACCTAACCAATAGAACGAACGACCAGCCGTCTTGGGTAGCAACCATAGATTTGTGTCGGGACTATATCTCATGGAAGGATGAAATAGTATGAATAAATTCATCAAAATAAAGGTTTTCATGAAAATATGTCAATCATTATTTGAATATGTTGGCAACCCGTTGTATAAAAGTGATCATGCCGGTATTTGGAGGTGTCAATATATCCTCCAAACACCGGCTTCTCTGGCATTATCACTTAAATAATATTAAAGTCTCAATCTGTTGTTATGTTCCCAATGGCATCCTACTCCCTTTATAGTGCACTACTTTTGAAAAAGTTATACAATGTTGAAGATAGGGTATTTCTCTGAGTCTCTAGAGGTTTAGCTCACCTGGGCTAGAATTTCAGATGAACAAGTTTCCAGTAAGCCTATTTCATGGATCATCCCAGACATTCATATAGACATAGACAGACACAGTGACATTGACATTTCACTAAATGTTCTGTCAATATCACAATGTAAGTGTCAGTCTTGTCTCGGTCTGTCTGCATGCCTGTCTATCTGCCTGTCTTCTGACAGTGTCACAGTAACACAGAGAGAGGTGGAGGAAGATAAAGGGAGAGAAAGAAAGAAGGACCATATGGCATGACATGGCATGGTGCTTCATCGTGTGCTGCCAAGCCAACTTCAGGAGAGAGAGAACGAGAGAAAGGACAGAGAATAGCAGGAGGACAGAGGGCGATATTCAGAGCAGGGACAGAGAAAGAGAATAACAGGAGGAGGTGTGACGTGGTAAGGTTGGACCCAGGTGCAGAGAAGAGACCAGACGAGGAATCAGTGGTTAAGGGTAAACATAACACTTTACTGAGAAACGATAAACAAAGGATCACAGTAACACTGGGAAACCAACAAACACTAAGTCTAAAAGCACACATGGCAAACAATTCAAGCCTTTGCAAAGTAAACCAGAAAACACACCTCTTTTAACAGGGACATCATAGTGAGTAATAGGACACACCTGAGTGTCATTAATGTCTCCAGGATGGTCTCTGCTGCCCTCTGGTGTCAGGTGGATCCATGACAGTCTAAGTGTCATTAATGTCTCTAGGATGGTCTCTGCTGCCCTCTGGTGTCAGGTGGATCCATGACAGTCTAAGTGTCATTAATGTCTCTAGGATGGTCTCTGCTGCCCTCTGGTGTCAGGTGGATCCATGACAGTCTAAGTGTCATTAATGTCTCTAGGATGGTCTCTGCTGCCCTCTGGTG
>QNTS01001423.1:230634-313690 GCA_003317085.1 Hucho hucho | reverse complement strand
AATGTTATCAGATGTAATTGAGAGGTCCTCTCTTACAAAGAATTGAAAACGTTTATGAACAAAATGGGCACTCCTCCTCCCACTCTTGATGTTCTACAGTGGTGAACAGCATTATAAGGAGAATGGTTGTCTCTTCAGTCAACCATGTTTCTGAAAGGGCAACAATGGAGCATTCATGATTGAGAGAAAACAGATAATGAACAAGGTGGTCATGATTTTTCGGGAAGACTGCAAAAGTTCAAATAAAAGGTAGAAAATAAGCTTGACTTGTTATTAGATAAGCAATTTAACAACCTGTATAGCGGTTTAACGTTATAGCAATCACAAGTGATAGACTCATCTCTGGTAAATCTCAGGAAATTCTAATCTGGCTCAACACAATCATTATATTTCTCATTAGCTTCATGAATATCTAATGGATTAAAGACCATGTTATCAGGGTTGATATCCTTGGCTTCATTAATATTGAATGGGTTAAAGACCATGTTATCAGGGTTGATATCCTTGGCTTCATAAATATCTAATGGGTTAAAGACCATGTTATCAGGGCTGAAATCCTTGGCTTCATTAATATCTAATGGGTTAAAGACCATGTTATCAGGGTTGATATCCTTGGCTTCATTAATATCTAATGGGTTAAAGACCATGTTATCAGGGTTGATATCCTCGGCTTCATAAATATCTAATGGGTTAAAGACCATGCTATCAGGGTTTAAATCCATGGCTTCATTAATATCTAATGGGTTAAAGACCATGTTATCAGGGTTGAAATCCTGCCCAACTAAGAGAGATATTTTAAAAATATATATTTGTATTTATTTAACCTATTTATCTAGGCAAGCTAGTTAAGAACAAATTCTTATTTACAATGACAGTCTACCCACGGCCAAACCCTAACCCAGATGACGCTGGGCCAATTGTGTGCCGCCCTATGCGACTCCCAATCACGGCCTGTTGTGATACAGCCTGGAATCAAACCATGGTCTGTAGAGACACCTCTAGCCCTGAGATGCAGTGCCTTAGACCGCTGCGCCACTCGGGAGTGGAACATAAACATAGAAGTGCATGCCTCACATGTCCAATACAACCATACATTTGTGTTAGTTTTATCAATAAGGGTGCACTTTCTATGGAATGTACATTGACACAGTCCACATAACACCACTGAAGACTTCAGAGGGTTATGACATTTAAGCAATGTGTGTTTTCGGTCATGAGGTTAGGTGAAACACAAAGTAGAATAAATGTGTGGGTGTGTGGGTCAAATCATTTGACTTATAGGGCTGGGCAATATGGCCTAAAAATCATATCTCGATTTTTTCAAATTTACGGACGATTCACGGTATAGAGTATATCAACATTTTATTTTTATGTTTTCTAAAAAAAAAAACATTTTAATTAAATATGAAATACACTGCAATTCAAACAGTCAGCAATAATCTAATGAATTCAGGGCTTGTGAACTTATACCTAGGTTAAATATAAGCCATCCACAACCATAAGACCCACTTACAACTTCTATCCAAGCCATAAGACTGCTGAATAATTAATTAAATAATCACTGATCTGGCTTTCAAGTCTGTCTATGAAAATTCACTTTTTTGTTACAAATGTAACTAAACTCAGCAAAGAAACGTCCTCTCACTGTCAACTGCATTAATTTTCAGCAAACTTAACATGTGTAAATATTTGTATGAACATAACAAGGTTCAACAACTGAGACATAAACTGAACAAGTTCCACAGACATGTGACTAACAGAAATGGAATAATGTGTCCCTGAACAAAAGGGGGGTTAAAATCAAAAGTAACAGTCAGTATCTGGTGTGGCCACCAGCTGCATTTAGTACTGCAGTGCATCTCCTCCTCATGGACTGCACCAGATTTGCCAGTTCTTGCTGTGAGATAGTACCCCACTCTTCCACCAAGGCACCTGCAAGTTCCCGGACATATCTGGGGGGAATGGCCCTGGCCCTCACCCTCCGATCCAACAGGTCCCAGACGTGCTCAATGGGATTGAGATCCAGGCTCTTCGCTGGCCATGGCAGAACACTGACATTTCTGTCTTGCAGGAAATCACGCATAGAACGAGCAGTATGGCTGGTGGCATTGTCATGCTGGAGGGTCATGTCAGGATGAGCCTGCAGGAAGGGTACCACATGAGGGAGGAGGATGTCTTCCCTGTAACGCACAGCGTTGAGATTGCCTGCAATGACAACAAGCTCATTCCGATGATGCTGTGACACACCACCCCAGACCATGACGGACCCTCCACCTCCAAATCGATCCCGCTCCAGAGTACAGGCCTCGGTGTAACGCTCATTCCTTCAACGATAAACACAAATCTGACCATCACCCCTGGTGAGACAAAACCGAGACTCGTCAGTGAAGAGCTCTTTTTGCCAGTCCTGTCTGGCCCAGCGACGGTGAGTTTTTGGCCATAGGCGACGCTGTTGCCGGTGATGTCTGGTGAGGACCTGCCTTACAACAGGCCTACAAGCCCTCAGTCCAGCCTCTCTCAGCCAATTGCGGACAGTCTCAGCACTGATGGAGGGATTGTGCGTTCCTGGTGTAACTTGGGCAGTTCTTGTTGCCATCCTGTACCTGTCCCGCTAGTGTGATGCTCGGATGTACAGATCCTGTGCAGGTGTTGTTACATGTGGTCTGCCACTGCGAGGACGATCAGCTGTCCGACCGGTCTCCCTGTAGCGCTGTCTTAGGCGTCTCAATTTATTGCCCTGGCCACATCTGCAGTCCTCATGCCTCTGTGCAGCATGCCTAAGGCACGTTCACGCAGATGAGCAGGGACCCTGGGCATCTTTCTTTTGGTGTTTTTCAGGGTCAGTAGAAAGGCCTCTTTAGTGTCCTAAGTTTTCATAACTGTGACCCTAATTGCCTACCGTCTGTAAGCTGTTAGTGTCTTAACGACCGTTCCACAGGTGCATGTTCATTAATTGTTTATGGTTCATTGAACAAGCATGGGAAACCCTTTACAATAAAGATCTGTGAAGTTATTTGGATTTATACGAATTATCTAAGAAAGAAATGGTCCTGGAAAAGGGACGTTTCTTTTTTTGCTGAGTTTAGAACCATCCACAATGCACATTCACTAATAATTACTAACTTCTTGTAGCAGGCATTAGGCTTCAGAAAATGAACACAGGTCTCATCAACAATCTCTCAAGCCCACGTGCTAGTGATTAACCAGTTAATCTTTATATTTAAAGTTTACCCTACTTGGATCTATACTGAACAGAAATATAACCGCAACATGCAAAGATTTCAACGATTTTGCTGAGTTGCAGTTCATATAAGGAATTCAGTCAATTTAAATCAATTCATTAGGCTCAATCTATTGATTTCACATGACTGGGCAGGGGTGCAGCCATGGGTGGGCCTTGACAGCCAGGCCCACCCACTGGAGAGCTAGGCCCAGCCAATCAGAATGAGTTTTTCCCCCACAAAAGGGCTTTATTACAGACATATTACAGACAGAAATACTCCTCAGCACCCCACCCCCCCTCAGATGATCCCACAGGTGAAGAAGCCAGATGTGGAGGTCCTGGGCTGGCGTGGTTACACGTGGTCTGCGGTTGTGAGGCCGGTTGGACATACTGCCAAATTCTCTAAAACGACATTGGAGGCAGCTTATGGTAGAGAAATTAGCATTAAAATATCTGGCAACAGCTGTGGTGGACATTCCTGCAATCAGCATGGCAATTGCACGCTCCCTCAAAACTTGAGACATCTGTGGCAGTGTGTTGTGTGACAAATAAAGCCAATGCATTTCTATGGGCTTAATTTGAACCTAAGCTTGTCACCTGCCTTCCCGCCTTTGGGACAACGACTCCCATTGTTAGGGCAGAGACGTGCATCTGGTCATTATATACAGATCTCTGGTGTAAATGGGGAGGTGCACACAGCACAGAAGGAGCGAAGGAGACGAGACCAAAAATACAACATGAGAACAAGCGGACATAAACACTCCTAAAAACGAAAATTAACAAAACGCTACGAGTCTCTTCTTCTCATTGGTGTCCTTTAGTAGGGGTTTCTTCCTAGTAATTCCACCATGAAGGCCTGCTTCACACAGTCTCCTCTGAACAGCTGATGTTGACTTGTGTCTGTTACTTGAACTCTGTCAAGCATTTATTTGGGCTGCAATTTCTGAGGCTGTTAACTCTAATGAACTTATCGTCTGCAGCAGAGGTAACTCTGGGTCTTCCTTTCCTGTGGCGGTCCTCATGAGAGCCAGTTTCATTATAGCACTTGATGGGTTTTGCGACTGCACTTGAAGAAACTTTCAAAGTTCTTGAAATGTTACTACATGATTCCATATGTGTTATTTCATAGTTTTGATGTCTTCTTTATTATTCTACAATGTAGAAAATAGTAAAAATAAAGAAAAACCTTTGAATGAGTAGATGTGTCCAAACCTTTGACTGGTACTGTATTATAATGTACCAGTTTCTCGCAGTTATTTATCCCGGGAAAAGGGAGTGGCCATTCAACCCTAGTATTTACACATTAGTAACACTAAGTGTACAAAACATTAAGAACACCTTTCTAAGGCCTGTCGAGTGGCGCAGTGGTCTAAGGCACTGCATCGCAGCGCTAGAGGCGTCACTACAGAACCGACTGTGTCGCAGCTGACAGCAACCTGGAGACCCATGAGGCAGCACATAATTGTCCCAGCGTCATTAGGGAGGGTTTGGCCGGCTGGGATGTCCTTGTCCCATCGCGCTCTAGTGACTCCTTGTGGCAGCTGGGCGCATGCACGCTGACTTCAGTCGCCAGCTGTTCAGTGTTTCCTCCGACACATTGGAGGAAACACTGTACAGCCTTTCCTCAACCCCATCTGCCTAGAGGTGGAAAGTGTATGATCATCGGCCACATGACCGGATGTCTCTCCTGGATGCAATGGATGCCGGCTGCAGAGACATCTCAGCTGAAGACTGCCAGGGGTGCATAAGGCATGCCAAGTGCTTCTATCCAAGGTGCATAGCGAGAGACGACATAAGATGTGATGTGGACGAGAACATGTGGCCAAATGCTGAAGATCGTATAGATTAGAACAGGACTGTGTATTTTTCAGTTTTTTCCCTTCTGTGCCTTTTTTACTGTAATTGTGTTTTATTTTTACACATTTGGAACCAAAGGCCATGTATGTTGGATTTTTGTTGATCTCTGGCAGCAATTTCATGTTGCTAATAAAGCTTTAACTGCAGCAATTCTGTCACTTACAATTTTTTTCTACTATACATTCTATAAAGTAAAGATGACTCATTCACTTTTAGATAGTATGTTGCCAAAAAAAAAAATGCATATTCAACACAACAACAGAGTGGTTTCCAGTAAAAGGAAACTGAATTATAAAAAACAATGGATTTCATTTTTTATATTGTATGCAGGTAGAACTGAAACATGAAAAGTAATGCAGTTTTTGTAATGCCATCAACTGTTAGAATTTTGAAAGTCATTGTGCTATGATTGACTATATGTTCCTCTTGGATAGAAAACATCTGCTAGTGTTTTGACAGAATTATTAGATATTGAGTCGGGTTTGCTGTGTTTTGACAGAGTTAGTGTATGTAGAGAAAGTTTTTTAGCATTTTAAAATGTAGAGTTGGTATTTAATTAACAAAATGTGGTTTTGAGCAGAAAATTAACTATTTGGCTAATTGTGTGACATAGGTGTGTTGCTGTGTTAAGAGTTTAGAAAAAGTATCTTAAGTATAGGTAAACGCTTGTTAGCAATTGTAAAAAACTGTAAATGGTTAAGGTTAGGGTTAGCTAACATGCTAAGTAGTTGCAAAGTAGATTGAAAGTAGTAAGTAGTTGCAAAGTTGCTAATTAAAATTGTCTGTGATGAGATTCGAACACGCAACCTTTAGATTGCTAGAGTTGGTGTTATTAAAAAATTTTAAAAAGTTAAGTAAAAGTAGTCGAACAAACAGATGATCTGTCGGCATTTATAAAATTGAACCGAAACGTCCTGTTTCCATCACAGCTGTTGTGATTTTTTGTTCTTGAAGTTTACCCCCTTTTTCTCCCCCATTTTCTGATATCCAAAAGCGATCTAATTATGATCTTGTCTCATCACTGCAACTCCCCAACGTGCTCGGGAGAGGAGAAGGTCTAGTCATGCCTTTTTCCGAAACATGACCTGCCAAACCGGGCCTCTTAACATCCGCCCACTTAACTCGGAAGCCAGCTGCCCCAATGTTGGAGGAAACACCACTTAACTGATGACCGAAGTCAGCCTGCAGGCGCCCGGCCCGCCACAAGGAGTTGCTAGAACCCTCCCTTAACCCGGGCAACACTTGGAAAATTGTGCGCCGCCATAAGGGACTCCCGGACACCAGTGGTGGAAAAAGTATCCAATTGTCATACTTGAGTAAAAGTAAAGACACCTTAATAGAAAATGATTCAAGTAAAAGTGAAAGTCACCCAGTAAAATACTACTTGAGTAAAAGTCTAAAAGTATTTGGTTTTAAATATACTTAAGTATCAAAAATAAATATAATTGCTAAAAATTCTAATTCCTTATATTAAGCAAACCAATTTGACAATTTTCCTGTCCTGCTAAGCATTCAAAATGTAACGAGTACTTTTGGGTATCAGGGAACTGTATGGAGTACAAAGTACATTATTTTCTTTAGGAACGTAGTGAAGTAAAATATAAATAGCAAAGTAAAGTACAGATACCCCAAAACACTACTTAAGTAGTACTTAAGTATTTTTACATTAGAACTTTATACCACTGCCGGTTACGGCTGGTTGTGACACACCCTGGGATCGAACCCGGGTCTGTAGTGACGCCTTAGACCTGTAACGTAGACGATGGGAGTCGAGAAGCAGGTGGTAAGTTTTATAAAACAAAGAACGATACAACATAGGAGTAGCGTCTTGACATGAAACACAGAAGCAATACTGCCTGGGGAATGAACCTAAGGGAGTGCCAGATAAAGGGGAGGTAATGGAGTCCAGGTGTGCCCCATGATGACGGGAGAGGGTAACGGTACTTGGTGGTGATATAATTGAGTCCTCTGTAATCAACACACAGGCATAACCCCCATTGGCCACGAAGAAGCCTGCAGACGCAGGAGAAGTAGACGTGTGGATGAAACCTTGTTGGAGCGCCTCATGGATGTACTCCTTCATGGCCTTGGTTTCAGCCACCGATAGGGTAGATGCATCTGCGCGGGGACGCAGAGCCTGCGAGCAGGTCGATGTTGGGCTGAAGGGCAACCACAGGACTCTCAACTGAGGTGGAATCCCAGGGGATGGGAAAGCAGGTACTTGGCATTCAGTTGCCCAGTCTGTGATTTTCATCCTCGAGCACGAGATGATGGGGTTATGGCATTGAAGCCAAGGGAGGCCGAGGAGGATCTTGTGAGCTGGTGCACTGGTGATGAAGGGAATGTTCTCCTGATGGATGGACTCCACAGTGAGGGTGAGTGGTTTGGTGATGTGTGTAATGGTGAGAGGAGAGCAGGTATGAGGTGATGTTAAGAGAGGAGGCAAGGTCTGGTCAATAAAGTTCCCCGCGGCACCGGAATCCAACTAGTGTGATCGACACCAAAAAGGATTTGGCAGAAAGTGACGAAGACGGGATACTCACACCTGACCCAGGAGGCGGAAGATCACGTGACCGTCCCTCTGCTCTCGTGGATCCCAAGTTGGGATGTACCAGACATTGCTGGAGCTGGTGCCCTCCTTGACCAAAATAGAGAGAGCCCCAGCTGTCTCTGTCTGCGTCACTCCCCAGCTGTCTCTGTCTGCGTCACTCTGGAGGTAGGCGTGTGACCCCTACCTCCATGAGTTCAGGCTCTGATCCTAAGTGCTCACTGAGGGAGGGAGAGAAGCGATGTGATGAGAGTACTGACGCTCCCGAAGTAGGTTATCCAGACGGATGGCCATCGCAATGAGTGCGTCCAAGGAGAGGTTGTCGTCTCTACAGGCCAGTTCCGTCTGGACCTCCTCGCACAGTCGTCTTCTGAATAACGTACGAAGCGCCGGCTCATTCCATCCGCTGGATGCTGCAACTGTCCAGAAGGTGACCGCGTACTCGGCTGTAGTCTGGTCCTCCTGCCGTAGTTGGAGTAGGCGCTCAGCCCTCCGGTGGATGATCGAAGATACCTCTGAACAGAGCCATGAACCCCTCATACGAATCCAGCTCCTCCTCTTCCAGACAGCCGTGGCCCATTCCAACGACCGCCCAGTCAGCAGAGAAATAACCGTGGCAACCTTGGACCTCTCTATGGTTGGGGCTCCCATCTGGTGCACAAAGTAGATGGAGCACTGTAGTAGGAAGCCACGGTATTTAGATGGGGTGCCGTCATATTTATCCGGGAGGGACAAACACTGACCTGAGCGGGTTGTTGAATGGGCTGGTGTACTGGCTCGCTGGGTCGACTGGTGGTGGAGTATCCTCTGCTAGTTGAAGTCAACGCTTCTCAGGTATGTTCGAGACGTTGAACACTGTGAAGTACCTCTTCCATAGCCGTCCCCAGTTTCACCAGCTGGTCGTGGTGTTGACAAAGTAGGTATCCCTGTTCATTGACTGTCTGGGAGTTCCGATTTCCTGCTGTTTCTATTTGTTGAGGCAGTATTCTGTAACGTAATGATTGATGCCAGGTGCTCATGATGATGGTCGCCAGGACCGGTGGACGCCGGAGGGGAGGAGCGGGAGCAGACGTGACAAGACCGCTGCGCCACCCGGGAGGTATGACTTTACTTGCAAAAAAACTGTTGATTGAAACATGCGAGAGTGAAGTCATACTGTATAAAAAAAGTAATGACAGCTGTGATGGAAACAGGAAGTTTCAGGAAACTATGACATGGTGTGTGGTCCTCCCACTACGACTCAGGAAACCATGCAGTTTATTAGGCTACAGATGAAATAAGTTATGATGAACTTCACAGGGTGGTGAAAATTCACAGTGATGAGCTTGATGCTCCTTTCCAATAAATATTGAGGGTCTTATTCTGGTGACATGATGATCGATGCTTGACTGCTGTTTGACATCACACACTGGTTTTTATCTCCAAGAAGTCTGGTGGATACACACCACTGGTGGGAAAAGCACTGAAGTAAAAATACTTGAAAGTACTACTTAAGTAGTTTTTGGGGTATGTGTACTTCACTATTTATATTTTTGACAACTTTTACTTCACTACATTTCTAAAGAAAATTATGTCCTTTTTACTCCATAAATTTTCCCTGACACCCAAAACTACTCGTTACATTTTGAATGTTTAGCAGGACAGGAAAATGATCTAATTCACACACTTATCAAGAGAACATCCCTGGTCATCCCATATCTCTGATTTCACTAAAAACATGCTTTGTTTGTAAATGATGTCTGAGTGTTTGGGTGCGCCCCTGGCTATCTGTAAATAAAAAAAACAAGGAAATGATTCCGTCTGGTTTCTTAAATGATTTATACTTTTACTTTTGCTACTTAAGTACATTTAAAACCAAATACTTTTGGACTTTTACTCAAGTAGAATTTTACTGGGTGACTTTCACTTTTACTTGAGTCACCTTAATAGAAAATATCTTTACTTTTACTCAAGTACGACAATTGGGTACTTTTTCCACCACTGGAAAATGTGCATATTTTCTTTATATGGATTTTAGAATATTCACATAAAATCTGTTGCCAATTGGATGGGAGACTAGTTTCTGCTACAAAGAATTCAATGACAGGGCCGAAAGCAAAAACATTTTTACCTTACATTTCAGTCCAAGGACGTCCGATGACTGAATCACCCTCAGGACATTTCAATTAATTTATTTAACCTTTATTTAACCAGCAAAAGCCCACTGAGACCCAGAGTCTCTTTTTCAAGGGAGACCTGGCCAAGAAGGCAGCAACAATAAATACATTACAGAATTAAAACATACAACAATACAATACAATACAATTCAACAACAAGATCCACACTAAAGAAAGCATTTACACTCCTCTGCAACGGAGTCTCCCATCAACATTTTAAATTAATTCAGTGGACCTAACAGATCTAGATGAAGCATGGGTTGTAGACTATTCCATGCCTCTGGTGCACAAGACGAGAAGGCAGTTTTGCCTAATACTGTAAATGTCCTGGGGACTTTAAGTAGCAACCACCTAGCAAACCGGGTATGGTAACTACTGGTGGTGAAGGAGACCAGACTACAGAGGTAAAGAGGGAGTTTACCCAAAAGGGCTTTGTAGATGAACACATACAAATGTAGCTTTTTGCACATATAAAGTGAGGTCCCCAACCCAACATTTGGTACAAGGTGCAATGGTGGGTGAGTGACTTGGCATTTGTAATAAAGTGCAAGGATGCATGATAAACAGAGTCCAGTCTCTGTAAGACAGAGGAGGCTGCAAGCATATACAACAAGTCACCATAATCAATTACAGAGAGAAAAGTGGCCTAAACAAGTCACAAGCGGGAAGCAAGCCTCATTACGAAAAATAAAACCCAATTTCAATTCAAGCTTCCTCACAAGATTATCCATATGACCTTTAAAGGACAACTTGTCATCCAACCATATACCTAGGTATTTGTAGGATGACACTTTTTCAATGGATAATCCAACAGATGTGACAATGCTAACCTTTTCTGGCTGAGTGCGAGCTCTGGTAAAGGTCATGAATTTAGTTTTTTTTTACATTCAAGACCAGTTTGAGACCAGGCCTGCAGTGACTGAAAAGCAGTCTGGAGCTCTTCAACAGCCTGAACCAGAGAAGGAGCACATGAACATATGACTGTATCATCTGCACATACAGTTGAAGTCGAAAGTTTACATACACCTTAGCCAAATTTACATTTAAACTCAGTTTTTCACAATTCCTGACATTTAATCCTAGTTAACATTCCCTGTCTTAGGTCAGTTAGTATCACCACCTTATTTTAAGAATGTGAAATGTCAGAATAATAGTAGAGAGATTCATTTCTTTCTTTCATCACATTCTCAGTAGGCCAGAAGTTTACATACACTCAGTTAGTATTTAGTAGCATTGCCTTTAAATTGTTTAACTTGGGTCAAACGTTTCGGGTAGCCTTCCACAAGCCTCCCACAATAAGTTGGGTGAATTTTGTCCCATTCCTCCTGACAGAGCTGGTGTAACTGAGTCAGGTTTGTAGGCCTCCTTGCACGCACACGCTTTTTCAGTTCTGCCCACAAATTTTCTATAGGATTGAGGTCAGGGCTTTGTGATGGCCACTCCAATACCTTGACTTTGTTGTCCTTAAGCCATTTTGCCACAACTTTGGAAGTATGCTTGGGGTCATTGTCCATTTGGAAGACCCATTTCCGACCAAGCTTTAACTTCCTGACTGATGTCTTGAGATGTTGCTTCAATATATCCACATAATTTTCCTTCTTCATGATGCCATCTATTTTGTGAAGTGCACCAGTCGCTCCTGCAGCAAAGCACCACCACAACATGATGCTGCCACCATCCGTGCTTCACGGTTGGGATGGTGTTCTTCGGCATGCAAGCCTCCCCCTTTTTCCTCCAAACATAACGATGGTCATTATGGCCAAACAGTTCTAATTAAGCTTCATCAGACCAGAGGACATTTCTACAAAGATTTAGTTTTTTGTCCCCATGTGCAGTTGCAAACAGTAGTCTGGCTTTTCTATGGCGGTTTTGGAGCAGTGGCTTCTTCTATGCTGAGCGGCCTTTAAGGTTATGTCGATATAGGACTCGTTTTACTGTGGATATAGATACCTTTGTACCTGTTTCCTCCAGCATCTTCACAAGGTCCTTTGCTGTTGTTCTGGGATTGATTTGCACTTTTCACACCAAAGTACATTCATCTCTAGGAGACAGAAAGCGTCTCCTTCCTGAGCGGTATGACGGCTGTGGGGTCCCATGGTGTTTATACTTGCATACTATTGTTTGTACAGATGAACGTGGTACCTTCAGGCATTTGGAAATTGCTCCCAAGGATGAACCAGACTTGTAGAGGTTTTTTTATGAGTTCTTGGCTGATTTCTTTAGATTTTTCTATGATGTCAAGCAAAGAGGCACTGAGTTTGAAGGTAAGCCTTGAAATACATCCACAATTGACTCAAATAATGTCTATTAGCCATTGACATTGTTTTCTGGAATTTTCCAAGCTGTTTAATGGCACAGTCAACTTAGTGTATGTAAACTTCTGACCCACTGGAATTGTGATACAGTGAGTTATAAGTGAAATAATCTGTCTGTAAATAATTGTTGGAAAAATTACTTGTGTCATGCACAAAGTAGACGTCCTAACCGACTTGCCAAAACTATAGTTTGTTAGCAAGAAATTTGTGGAGTGGTTGTAAAACGAGTTTTAATGACTCCAACCTAAGTGTATGTAAACTTCCGACTTCAACTGTAGATGAAATTTCACTGGTTGCATACCATTTCCCAGATCATTAATACAAATTTAGAACAACACAGGAGCTAAAATAGAACCCTGGGGCACACCTCTATTAGTCTCAAGAAAGCTAGACTTGTGATTGTCAGCATATACACATCGTGTTCTGTCAGAAAGATAGTTCCTAAACCAATTTACTGCCCCTTCACTGAGACCAATGTTACGGAGTCTAGCTAGAAACAATTCATGTTCATCTGAATCAAATGCCTTTGATAAATCAACAAACAGAGCAGCACAATGTTGCTTTTATCAAGTGCATTTATGATGTAATTTACCAGAGCTGCAGTGGTGGTGCTGTGCCCCGATCTAAAGCCAGACTGAACCCCGCTCAGTATGTTATTTTCAATTAAGACGTTTTATAACTGGGAGTTCACTAAGGATTCATAGAATTTGGCCAGGATAGGACGTTTGGAGATTCTACATTTATTCATAGGGGCATGCTTACCACAAATTGACACAAATTTCATATAAAAATAGTCCCAGGCAGTGTCAGCATCGGGAATCAGACTTACTCTGTCAATATTATGGTACAGATCATGCAAGAACGCTTGCTCATCAAACTGTCTAAAATGTCTTTTAAAAATATAAGAGGGTTTGGCTTTGGTTATTTCTGTATTTCTAACACAAGCAGTTGCACAGTGATCACTGCACAATGATACCCCTTACTATTTGTGAGGGGTATTCGTTAGAAGAATGTCCAACAGCGTTGATTTGTTAGGTGACCTGGGATTCGGTCTTGTAGGCGCATTAATTAATTGTGCGAGATTCAGAGTCCTTCAGAGAGTCGTACTTCTTAGCAATACAATGTCACATAGGTTGAGGAATACCTTCCGCCAACAGCAAATATGAACACACCGATTTCATGGGTTTTACTAAAAGGGCTGTCCTACAGAATTTTTGTTCCCCCCCCAGTTTTATCATTGCAATGTCATACAAAATGTGGCATGTGTGCTTTAGGACCATGTGGATGACTCCGAGCGGTCGGGTAGGCTGTTTGTAGTGTATAGCCGGCTGGATTTAGGACCACACCGACACCACAGAGCGGGCTGACAGGGTGTGTGAAGGCAAAGCTTCTGGAAGGCTGCCTGGACTAGCAAGGGAGAGTTGAGCATAGTTCAGTGTGTATCAGTTGCGCACTTTCACTGAGTTGTAAAAGCAAGCAAAGCAGAAACTGGCTACTCTTTAGTTTACTGATGTAGCTGGCAAGGTAAATGCTATTTAAATCAACAGAAAAAAACTAAACAAGTGTTTATTCGCAGTGCTGAGCTGGTATTGTAACTGACATGTAACGTTAGCTAATGTTTCATCCCCTCTCGACTCAGTTGAATAAATAAGCTACGCTAGCTTGTAGCTACCATAGCCAGGTCAGCTCTGGCCTCTAGTTATCTGTCAGAGAGTAAAATCTGCCAAATAATATCGCTATCTAACAGCTGTTGTTTTTACGGAAATGTTCTGTAGCCTTGTTTTATCCCATTTCAAAAGAAAAGCGAACTTGGATAGCTTTCTCCAGAGATGTTAGCTATTCTTGTTGCCTCAATCACACTAGCTATAACTGAAACTGTCACCCCCTGATCTGTTTCACCTGTCTTGGTGATTGTCTCCACCCACCTCCAGGTGTCTCGTGTTTTCCCCATTAGTCTCCGGTGTATTTATCCCTGTGTTTCCTGTCTCTCTGTGCCAGTTTGTCTTGTTTTGCCAAGTCAACCAGCGTTTCTCCTAGTTCCTATTTTCCCAGTCTCTGTTTTTTCCTAGCCCTCCTGGTTGACCCTTGCCTGTCCTGACGCCGAATCCGCCTGCTTGACAACTCTGCCTGTTCTGACCTCGAGCCTGCCTATCCCCTGGTACTGTTTGGACTCTGACCTGGTTTATGAACTCTCGCATGTCCCCGACCTGCCTTTTGCCTACCCCTTTTGGTGTAATAAATATCGGAGCTCAACCATCTGCCTCCTGTGTCTGCATTTGGGTCTTGCCATGTGCCCTTATGGAAACAAACTATGAAACCATGGGCCAAACGATTGATTTATATTCTGACGCTTTTTCAGTGCAACGTGAGTTTTATTAGTCAGTATGGCAATGTAGCATTATTGATATGTCAGTTTCCCTAGCTAATTCCCTACTATTCACACTGACACAGTAATAAACAGCTCTACCGTTACAGGCTTCACTTTCATGGTGCACAGTAGAGGTCTGCTCAGGCCTGATTTTTTCATCCCGCTCCCGCCTGCACCTGCTGGTTTTCCCACCCGCTACCACAATAACTGGTCCCAAACCCAAACCGCAGTCCCGCAATATTATTTTAGGTGTATGTGACGTAGCTCACTTCCCAGCCATGGTCCCAGCAATTTTGATTCCCATAGGCAATATCAAATGTGACTCATTTCAGGAAACCAGGCGTATGTAGCGGGTCACTACTTCACAGGAGAGCAAACCAATTTGAACGTAAACTGTTGTTTTTTTTATCAAAATGCATTTCCTTTTGTTGCAGAAATGCCTTCTGGAACATGTGCCTTAATAACAACTTGTATGCCATCTGTAAATAATAATACAATTAAATTACGAGCCTAGTTGGTTTAGCCACGGAAAAAGACAGGAACCTTCCCACTAGCCACGACTGGCTGAGATAATGGATGGGCTGGACATGCCGAGAGATGAGTTCGGATGGCCATGTAGCACGCTTCTGTCTATAACAAAGAGCTGCTCAGTATGTGTCGGTAATCCTTTCTAATGCAGCTTTTTTTTTTTAAGATAAGGATGTTGTATAAAACACCTGTCTCCGGATTACGTCTTCAAACTAAGGGCAACCATGGCATCCGTGACAGAGAGGGAGAAGTGTTCATCCATGTATATGGGTAAGAGAGTCTAGTTAGCTACATTTATACACTTTTAATTCAGTCAGAAAGCGGAAAGCGGTTATAGCCTAATGTTAGTTAGCTAGCTAACATTGAACCTAGTTGGTTAGCTACCTGCAGATTCATGCAGGGTAGTAACGTTATGAGTTGGGATTATTGTTCATTGTTTAGCTAGCTTTTAAAACATTTTTTTTTTACATGTTTAAAATCCACTATGCAAGTAACCATTTTACTTTACCGTTTACACCTTATGTATCCTGTGCATGCGACAAATAAACTTAGATTTTATTTGATATACTGTGTGTTTACCAAAGACGGTAATGTGAAGAACAAGAACAGTGTCCAAATCTCTGGTAGAATGCCCTGCTTTTATTTCGTCACACTCAGAACCGTAATTAGCTTGCAATTTACTTGTAAATAATGATCTTGGTGGGCGTTTATTTTCAAATTTGGTGGGAGTGTAGTTTCAAATTAGCTAAAGTTAAGACTAAATACATTTTTAAACGGATGGGTTTATTGGTGTTAAAATACACGAGTTAAACTATTTTAGACCACCAAGCTGATGATGTCATGCATGTGAATCCTTAAAGAGATGGCTAAGGCTTGTTAACAATACTGAATGGGTGTATACAAAGAGCTGTCCAGTATGGAACGCTGATTGGGTCTTAAAGCACGTGGTCAAAACAATATATTTTTAATGCTACGCGTGTAAAGTAAGCAGGTGCAGGCACTAAATTACCACATTCACGCCTATACGCATCAAATAAGCGCGTGCAAATGTGCTTGCAGGAGGTCCAACCTGTGCTAAATAAACAGCTGCAAGTGGTCCTGCACACGTCAAATTAAACGCCTACAACTGCTAAATATACACCTACACACGCTAACCTAACACGTTCTTTAATATGCTAATGCAAGCAGAGTATGAACCTTTACAAGGTAACGGTTTTGTCTTTGAAAATTGTTGTTACTGAATCATAAAGTTTATCAGCTAGTTTACAGGGGAAGGATCTGTTTCTCATCACTGGCTATAATAGTTACTGTTTTCAATCAAGATCTCAGCGATCACTGCCTCATTGCCTGCATCCGTAATGGGTCTGCGGTCAAACGACCTCCCCTCATCACTGTCAAACGTTCCCTAAAACACTTCAGCGAGCAGGCCTTTCTAATCGACCTGGCCCGGGTATCCTGGAAGGATATTGACCTCATCCCGTCAGTAGAGGATGCCTGGTCATTCTTTGAGTGTCTTCCTCACCATCTTAAATAAGCATGCCCCTTTCAAAAAATGTAGAACCAGGAACAGATATAGCCCTTGGTTCACTCCAGACTTGACTGCCCTTGACCAGCACAAAACCATCGTGTGGCGTTCTGCATTAGCTTCGAATAGCCCACGCGATATGCAACGATATGCAACTCAGGGAGGTCAGGAACCAATATACACAGGCAGTTAGGAAAGCTAAGGCTAGCTTTTTCAAGCAGAAATTTGCATCCTGTAGCACAAACTCAAAAACGTTCTGGGACACTGTAAAGTCTATAGAGAATAAGAGCACCTCCTCTCAGCTGCCCACTGCACTGAGGCTAGGAAAAGCTGTCACCACTGACAAATCCACTATAATTGAGAACTTCAATAAGCATTTTTCTACGGCTGGCCATGCTTTCAAACTGGCTACCCCTACCCCGGTCAACAGCCCTGCACTCCACACAGCATCTCGCCCAAGCCTGCCCCATTTCTCATTCACCCAAATCAAGATAGCTGATGTTCTGAAAGAGCTGCAAAATCTGGACCCCTACAAATCAGCCGGGCTAGACAATCTGGCCCCTCTCTATCTAAAATTATCTGCCGAAATTGTTGCAACCCCTATTACTAGCCTGTTCAACCTCTCTTTCATATCGTCTGAGATTCCCAAAGATTGGAAAGCTGCAGCGGTCATCCCCCTCTTCAAAAGGGGGTGACACTCTAGACCCAAACTGCTACAGACCCATATCTATCATACCCTGCCTTTCAAAGGTCTTTGAATGCCAAGTTAACAAACAGATTACCGACCATTTCGAATCCCACCGTACCTTCTCCGCTATGCAATCTGGTTTCAGAGCTGGTCATGGGTGCACCTCAGTCACACTCAAAGTCCTAAACGATATCATGCGCTCTATCAATAAGAGACCTGGCCAAGGCTTTCAACTCTGTCAATCACCACATTCTTAATGGCAGACTCCACAGCCTTGGTTTCTCAAATGATTGCCTCGCCTGGTTCACCAACTACTTCTCTGATAGAGTTCCGTGTGTCAAATCGGAGGGCCTGTTGTCCGGACCTCTGGCAGTCTCTATGGGGGTGCCTCAGGTTTCAATTCTCGGGCCGACTCTCTTCTCTGTATACATCAATGATGTCGCTCTTGCTGCCGGTGATTCTCTGATCCACCTCTACGAAAAGACGACACCATTCAGTATACTTCTGGCCCTTCTTTGAACACTGTGATAACCTCTTGGGGATGAGTGCACGACTTGACCGTTTTGGAGAGCCTGGCGTGCCCAAAGTAAAATGCCTCCCATTCAGGCCCAGAAAATAGGATATGCACATATTTGGTACCATTGGATAGGAAACACTCTGAATTTTTGAAAACTGTTAACCATTTGTCTGTGAACGGATATGGCAGGCGAAACCCCGAGGAATTTCTGTCCTGGAAAAAGTGGTTTTCACAGAGTGCCTCATTTGGAACCCCTCCCTAATGAAAATGCCCATAAAAGGGCATATGAATGCAGTACCGATCGCTTCCTCTGGATGTCAACAGTCTCGAGAAAGTGTTTTGATTCTGTTTAGATGAATTAGAGCAGACAAGAAGAGGAAATCAGGAAGTGTCCCTTTNAGCTCAGTTTATATTCCGGTTGATTTATTATAGTAAATATACGTAAAAGTGTTCCTAAGGATACATTTAAAACTATGTTTGATTGTTCTTGGACAAGTTTATAGGTATAAGATGAACGAGTTCTCGTCACGTTTCAATGGAGTAGTGGACGCTGTAGTTTCTGATTATAACGCGCGAACCAAATGGAGATTTATGGATAAAATACATGACTTTTTCTAACAAAAGAACCATGGATTGTCTTCGTTGGACACTTAGGAAGACCTCAGCAGACGTTCTTCAACAGGTAATTGATTTGTTTTCGCTGTGAAATGTGTTATGTGTGTGCCGTGATGGCTAATGAATTCATGGCTATTAGGGTAAAATAACTTCAGGCATATACCCAGTACTATATAGTACTGCTTCAAAGGAATAGGGTTTCCATTCCTTCCACTTTATTTTCACACAGTTGTGTCTTGCAGAAGGGAACCATGAAGAGGAGCTTGAAGTGGGCAAGGGGGAGGCTGATAAAGCAGCAGAGAAGACCTGATTCATTCACAGTTAATTCTGGTGATTCTCACCTGGTATACACAACACAGCAAGGTATGCAACATTAAGCCCAATCAAATATCCAATGTTATTAAAACATGTAACCCAATCTACGGTCAAGCAACGTTTAATGTCAGTTGTGTGTTAATGTTATGAACTACAAACAATCTATGGTTCTTGGAGTCAATGAATCAATTGACAGTGACTACAATTTGAAATTATTTTAAAACCACTGTACCAGTAAAGATGTCCAAAACAATGACTCTGCTCTTATGGTTCTGTTTACATTTTTTCCAGACACTTCAAAGAAATAAAAGTAACTAAAGAGCAGCAGTAAAATAACAATAGCGAGGCTATATACAGGGGATACCGGTACAGTGTCAATGTGCGGTGGCACTGGTTAGTCGAGTTAATATATACATGTAGGTAGAGATAAAGTGACTATAGATAGAGTAGCAGCAAATAGTCTGGGTAGCCATTTGATTAGATGTTCAGTAGTCTTATGGCTTGGGGGTAGAATCTGTTTAGAAGCCTCTTGGACCTAGACTTAGCGCTCCGGTACTGCTTGCTGTGCGGTAGCAGAGAGAACTGTAGCTGTGGCTCAACTGGCAATCCCAGCCTAGGAATGCTGAAGCCCCCGAAGTGAAAATGAAAACCTTCTCCATGGTTAAAGGGACATTAAAGTCCATAAGTAACACTTATTGGAGAACACGAAAGTAGTTTGGGATTTAATATATGTATTTTGTTCTTAGGGGGCCCATGGAAGAATAAGGCTATAATATTCTGTCACACAGTTGTGAGTGATTAGGTGATATTTTTTACTGATGTGGGCCGTGTTACTTCAATGATGATGGTTTTGCATCTAACCTTCCACCTCCAGCAGCCAGTCCCTCCAGAAAGATATGACTCTGCTCTCTATTGCTCTTTGGTACCAGGTGGGGAGCGCTCTGCTTTGAAGAGAGACGCTATGTCTTTGGCCAAAAGAGGCTTCTCAGCATAGATGAAAACCTCTCTGAAGAGGCTTGAAGTGTCTATTCATGCAAGGCAAGAGACCTAGACACTCCAGACCCTCTTTGAATCTATAAAGTAAAAAAAGTCACAATGAATTTGCCAAGAAAAATGTATTAACTAAAGTTATGAGATACCTTAGATATATGGAAACTCACTGCTCAAGAGCATCCCGTAGCTTTCTAAGTAGAACTTTGTGGCTGACACCACCAGGGCATCCCTCTCCAATGTACAAATGTATCGCACTGAACCCAACATGACCGCTTCCTGTGCCTCGTCAACAGTTTGTGCTAACTGGATCTTAGTTCAATAAACAGGGTTTTGGGATAAATTAGCAAAACAAACTGATTATCCCTACCCTTAAAAAAGATTGCCTGCCAGCAAAAGGAAAACAAATCCATGTGGAAAAGTATTCATGAACAACCACAACCATAATTTACAGTAACGTAACATCCATCACAGTATAAAATTACTTACCTTCAACTTTCCTTCTCTGAAGTCATATTCTGCAATTTCTTTCAGTTCTGGCACAGGAGGTTGTAGGCCACACACTTGCCTGTATAGCCTCTGAAAAATTGTGTCTCTACACCCCCATGTACCAGACAGACATCAATCATGTGGCCCATCTGCTTGTATATGCCATCATAGAGTGCTGTCACACAGAAGACAAACAGTAAATAAAGGACACATTAATAACAATCAAAAATCAAATGTCTAACTCAAGTCATACTTTTTGCCATAAACAAGTGTGTCTTAGTTGGTGTAAAAGTGTAACTCACCTTGAGAGTTGCAAGAAAGGCATTTTTGCCAATCAGGTCCCTCAAATATTGCAGAGGAATGGATGGCACTCATTAGCAGCCGGATAAATTCTCGAGGGACCACCCTCATCAGCTGCCCCTTTTCCGTCAGCATCCCTAAAAATCATGTCTATTTTTTCTTCCGGATTAAAGCGGGCTCCCTTAAAGCCTCTCATTGCATAAACGTTGTCCCTCATAAAGTTAATTTGGTTGGCATCAGGGGCACAAGCAGAGTCAACCTTGCGGCGCATTAACTTCAGCAGTGTTTGGAGGTAAAAAAATTTAATAAAACACATTTGAGACATTCAGAATAACAAAGCTCAGATACTTCCCACAATTAATCTGTAATAAGACATTTAATTATTTACAGGGATGACTTACTCATTGTCATCACCAACATCAACAGAAGAGTGTGGTGAAGGTGGACGATATAAGCCTCAGAGAATGGTGGAGGGGGACCACAGGAAGTGGTGCAGAAGATGGGGGGCCACAGGAATAGGTGCTGCCACATTTGCAGAAGTAGCCTCGCATGTAGAAGTAGTCTGTAAAAGGTCATTTAAAGGCTTATACATTTCAAAAACATGGAGAAAGCAATAAAGCTGTCCAACATGAGGTGATTGCGTTCTGAAAATGATTTAGAATGTAATCAATGTGTAGGTCAAGAAGACATTTTAAGGATGCACATAGCTCTATTTTTTTAAATAATATTTTCAATATGTATTACATTCAACAAGCAGACAGTGTTGTTTTCTCCTCGATGGTCCGTCCTAACTCTGGAGGGAACGCCATATCTGGAGACAGCATTTTTTATTAAGCCCAAATTATGGCGTGCCGTGTAATCATCTGCGCAATCCACAAGGGCACGAAAGCCCAAAACGCACAGCACAGGTACTCACACACACCAATGGACATAGTAACAATCATCGACAGCCCAATGGTGAACCAAAGGGCACATTTATACAATTACAATCAGTGGGAATGGGGACCAGGTGTGCATAATGACAGAGTTCCTGGAGGGATCCGTGACATCATGAAGCAATCCATTACACTGCTTCTGCGATTGTTCCTGGAACACGGAGAAACACAACGAGGTGGCCACCATGTATGCCTATCCTCCACCTAAATCAGAAAACACAGCACTGGTTGATGCAAAAGCTGAAGACACATTAAATATACAAACATCACCATCCTCCTTTACCACTTAGATGCTGTATCAGGTTTCTGCAGTATATAACAAAGCACCAGACCAAATATTAAATTAACATAAAAATGTTGAACAATGTTAATGAACAATCTACCGCGGATCACAACTATAAGTACCTCCGTTAGCCCTCTAAAGGCTACAACAAGGGTTTGTTCTAGACTGTTTCCTGCAGCGGAAGATGTGTGATTACAATATCTACTTCAATTGGAAAAATAACCACGTTTATCTTGATGAGTCAAGAGGACAGACTCACCTGTTGTTCACACTTGCTGTTCCTCACTCTGCGTCTCTGCACCCGGAGCCATTAATTGTGATCGAACAGCCTCCGGTCCAAGTTTGTTGTTCCCAGCCACCAAGTCCTTAATCTTTTCATCCAGAGCCAAGTCTGACATGTCAGAACATAACGGTGCATGTGGCAGATTGAAGTGTCTGGAAAAAAAGAGCAACAATGGACAGGGATGTTTGATTGGTAAGAAACTGGAAACCATGCATCTAAAGTCTGTAGTTTATAGCGTTACTCCCAAGCACAACTGACCTTAGACAACGTTTGACTGTCGATCAGGACACATGTAGAATATCTGCCATCTGAGACACACTGAAAGCACAGGACATCAGAAACCTCAGTTGCTCTTGAGTGATGGCAAAACAACAGCTCCCCTCCAAGTCCGAGGAGCCCGGTAACCGGAACTGGCTGTAACAATAATACAACACTGTGTTTAGGCTACTCAATGTATTGTGACACAGCCCACCCCCCTCATTCCAAAAACACCTTTAAATTATAGTAACTGTCACAATATGTGGCCAAGTAACATTTTTATAATATTGGATTTTAAAGCCAAGACATAAATAGAAATGTTGACCAAGAACGAATGTTAATTTCTACATAATAGGCTTAGATGAAATATTCATATTTCAAAGGGTATTCAAAAGTAATATCTGTGCTGTTGGATAGCTGATATGTTGTAGATATTTGCAAAGTTTTTACAGGGTTGTCCTCGGTCAAATGAGTTTTGTGAGCTTTGTAAATGCTAATCGCGTAGGGCGGCTAAGGCTAGGCAGCATTGAAATTATAGCTAGCCAGCCAGCCTGCCTGAAGTTTTAGACCTTCAGTTGTTTTTTTGCCTAAAAATACAAAAACATGTTTGACGTCAGTACTCCTCGATAAGAAGTTACCTTTATGTAGCTAGCAGGGCTGTAAAAATATAACAAGACGGCGCCGTTCACTGCGGCTCTGGCCATTTAAATACCAGCATTCATTAAAACAAAATATATATATACTACATATACTAGCTAAATATAAAATACTCCCTTGGCCTAATCAGAATTACAATATTAGTGACACATAGGCCTAAGTTACTTGCACTGCTGTCTCCGTGTCTGAGCCTCCAACATAGCTGCATAGCCATACACAGATCCGTCTTCTGTGTTAGCTAGCAGATCAACTTTATGATTAAGTAATAATATTATTTAAAAATAATCAACCTTGTTAACGTGAACTGAAGGTCATCAAGTCCAGGATTATCGGAAAGCAGAAGCCGAGTGCAGTCATTTAGGGTCTGTTTGCAGCAGAAAAGGAAGTTCCTTCTCGCCATCTTCAATTGTGGTGTTGTTGCATCAAACTGACTGTACACCGATTTAATGAACCTCTCAGGGATCACTGGGGCGCTAGCGCCCCACTCCCGACACTACCAGGTGAAATGCAAGGCGCCAAATTCAAAATCCAAAAGTTGAATTATTAAACATCCACCAATATACAAGTGTTCCATACTCATCAAAAGCTCTGTTTCTTGGCAATATCACAGCGTTGTCAGATTTCAAAAAGGCTTTACGGCGAAAGCACAACATTTGATTGTTTGAGGGTAGCACCTCACATACTTTTCCCATAGCCATGAATTCATTAGCCAGCGTGGCACACACATAACACATTTCACAGCGAAAACAAATCAATTACCTGTTGAAGAACTTCTNTTTTAAATGTATCCTTAGGAACACTTTTACGTATATTTACTATAATAAATCAACCGGAATATAAACTGAGCTCTAAAGACGGTAAAAAACACAGTGCGCGCTTCCCGAGAGCGCGCGTCCACTCCTATAGACTTCCAAAGAGACACTTCCTGATTTCCTCTTCTTCTCTGCTCTATTTCATCTGAACAGAATCAAATCACTTTCTCGAGACTGTTGACATCCAGAGGAAGCGATAGGTACTGCATTCATATGCCCTTATAAGGGCATTTTCATGAGGGAGGGGTTCCAAATGAGGCACTCTGTGAAAACCACTTTTTCCAGGACAGAAATTCCTCGGGGTTTTGCCTGCCATATCCGTTCTGTTTTACTCACAGACAAATGGTTAACAGTGTTACAAAATTCAGAGTGTTCCCTATCCAATGGTACCAAATATGTGCATATCCTATTTTCTGGGCCTGAATGGGAGGCATTTTACTTTGGGCACGCCAGGCTCTCCAAAACGGTCAAGTTGTGCACTGATCCCCTAGAGGTTAATGAAAGGAGGAGCTAGGGAAATTGGCTGGTAAAATTAGCATATTAAAGAACGCGTTAGGTTAGCGTGTGTAGGTGTATATTTAGCAGCTGTAGGCGTTTAATTTGACGTGTGCAGGACCGCTTGCAGCCGTTTATTTAGCATGTGTTGGACCGACTGCAAGCAGCATTTGCAGGTGCTTATTTGACACGTGTAGGCGTTAATTTAGCGAGTGAAGACATTAATTTAACGCTCACACGCATTAATTTAGCGCATGCATGTTTAATTTTAGTGCCTGCACCTGCTTAATTTACACACATAGCTTTAACTAAAAAGATCTCGTTTTGACCACGTGCTTTACGACCCAAACGGCGTTCCATACAGTTGGTGTACCAAAAATATTCACGGGCCATTTTCTCAAAAGTGGGGTTAGAAGTTTATCAACTTTCAAAGCAGAATTACTTTCCCATTGTTCCTGAACTGTAGTGTATGATATACACTATTCTAGCGCTGAGTCTCTACTTTTATCCAATATATCTAAAAAAAATAAATAAAATGTTGCTACATAAGACCGAATCGAGCCAGTCTATCATATTTTTTGTTTTATTGACAACGGAGTTGTGTTCCTCAGCTAGTGTATTTCGTGTACCTTTCAATCAATCTGTCGCCTATTTTAGCACATGCCTAAGGTTTGATCAGGAAATCTGATGTCCCAACAAAATCTGATTCGCATGGTGAATGGGGTTATTCGTCATAATCTCCAGGTTATATCTGACAACTTGTAATTCAAAAGAACCATTTGCCGCTGCGAGCAGGGTTCGAACCTGCGCGGGAAGATCCCATTGGATTTCAAGTCCAACGCCTTAACCACTCGGCCATCGCAGCTTATACTTATCAAAGTTGATGTTATGAATAATGAACACCTCTAATAATGCGTCGACGATTCCCCGGAACATAAAATCAGGCAGTTTAGCTAGCTAGTTTGATTATAGGCTACCATCCAAAACAGTGGATAGTATTTAGCTAAATAGCAATTGCACTGTCTGACAACAAAGATCAGTAAACATCGCTGATCTAGCTACAACGTACAAGTAGCAAGCATAGCTAACGTAAACATGATTCTGTTGTGCGCCATTGGAAACGTTGTTGACATCAGATATTGCAATGAATGTTGAAATAAAAGACTAAATGCACAAGTCACATACCAACCAAACAGATGTCGGATAACGGGACGTTTTCAAAAACATGAAACCCCCATTAGCAGAGGCTCCATAGGGACTATGTTTAAATTGTTAAAGACTGACTTAAGCAGTATCACGTGGGGATGTAGCTCAGTGGTAGAGCGCATGCTTCGCATGTATGAGGCCCCGGGTTCAATCCCCGGCATCTCCATATTTTCCGAAGATTATATTTTTCCAATCTATTTAAAAATATATATATTTCACCTTTATTTAAACAGGTAGACCAGTTGAGAACAAGTTCTCATTTACAACTGCGACCTGGCCAAGATAAAGCAAAGCAATGCGACACAAACAACACAGATTTACACATGGGATAAACAAAACTTACAGTCAATAACACAATATAAAAGTCTATATACAGTGTGTGCAAATTTAGTAAGATTAGGGAGGTAAGGCAATAAATAGGCCATAGTGGCGAAATAATTACAATTTAGCTATTAAACACTGGAGTGATAGATGTGCAGAAGATGAATAACTGCCTGTGTATATTGGTTCCTAACTTCCCTTAAAAGTTGCATTTTGCGGGGGCTATTCGATGCTAATGCAGTATGCCACAGGATGTTTTTGTGCTGGTCAAGGGCAGTCAAGTCTGGAGGGCTATATTTGTTCTTAGTTCTACATTTTTTGAATGGGCCATGCTTATTTAAGTTGGTGTGGAAAGCATTTTTAAAGAATAACCAGGCATCCTCTACTGACGGAATGAGGTCAATATCCTTCCAGGATACCCGGGCCAGGTCGATTAGAAAGGCCTGCTCACTGAAGTGTTTTAGGGAGTGTTTGACATTGATGAGGGGTGGTCGTTTGACCGCGGACCCATTACGGACACAGGCAATGAGGCAGTGATCGCTGAGATCCTGGTTGAAGACAGCAGAGGTGTATTTAGAGGGCAGGTTGGTCAGGATGATATCTATGAGGGTTATACCTGGTAGGTTCCATGATAATTTCTGTGAGTGTGAAGCGTCTGTGTGTTGCTGGTGTTGAGGAGTCAGGCGCAGGACAGCAGATAGTAGTATCAAACGTATTTACTCAAAATATCACAAAATACAATAAAAATGAGCGAGCCCACAATGACGGACCGTAGTACAAACAAACAATCAATCACAAAGACATGGGGGGGACAGAGGTTTAAATAATGAACATGTAATTTGTGATTGAAACCAGGTGTGTATAATGAAGACAAAAAAACATAGAAAATGAAAGGTAGATCGGCGGCAGCTAGAAAACCGCCGACGTCGACCGCCGATAGCCGCCCGAACAAGGAGAGGGACCAACTTCGGCTGAAGTCGTGACAGTGAGATTGAGGGCATTTAGCTGCAGGCTATCTCTGCAGTAGATTGCAACTCCGCCCCCTTTGGCAGTTCTATCTTGACAAAAAATGTTGTAGTTGGGGATGGAAATCTCCGAATTTTTGGTGGCCTTCCTAAGCCAGGATTCAGACACGGCTAGGACATCAGGGTTGGCGGAGTGTGCTAAAGCAGTGAATAAAACAAACTTAGGGAGGAGGCTTCTGATGTTAACATGCATGAAACCAAGGCTTTTACGGTTACAGAAGTCAACAAATGATAGCGCCTGGGGAATAGAAGTGGAACTGGGGGCTACAGGGCCTGGGTTAACCTCTACATCACCAGAGGAACAGAGGAGGAGTAGGATAAGGGTACGACTAAAGGCTATAAGAACTGGTCGTCTAGTGCGTTGGGGACAGAGAATAAAAGGAGCAGATTTCTGGACATGGTAGAATAGATTCAAGGCATAATGTACCGACAAAGGTTCGGTAGGATGTGAGTACAGTGGAGTACAGTGGAGGTTAACCTAGGCGTTGAGTGACGATGAGAGAGGTTTCGTCTCTGGAGGCACCAGTTAAGCCATGTGAGGTCTCCGCATGTGTGTGGGGTGGGGCAGTGATCGCTGAGATCCTGGTTGAAGACAGCTAGCTAAGGCATTTTGAGCGGGACTGAGGGCTCTACAGTGAAATAAAACAATAAGAACTAACCAAGACAGCAGTAGACAAGGCATATTCACATTAGAGAGAGGCATAAAGCAATCACAGGTGTTGATCAGGAGATCTATGACAACAATCTGTAAATGGCGATGAATGGGCAGAGCGGATTAGTTAGGTACATACAGGACCTGAGTTCGAGGCTAGGGCCGACAGGTAAACAAAATGAGGTACCGTGTTATTGAAACAGTCCAGGGGGCATCAGCTGTGTAGCCGAGTGATCATTGGGTCAAAAGAGCAGCAATAGGTGAGTCAGGGTGCCGTTCGGTAGTCACTACTACGCTAGGTGAGCAAGGGACACAGCGTTCAGAAAAGCTAGCGGGCCGGGGCTAGTAGATGATTCTTCGGCGACATCGTAACAGAATAGCCTGTTGAGACCACATCGGGCGATCACGTCGGCAGTCCAGTCGTGATGGTTCGGCGGGGCTCCATGTCGACAATAAAGGGTCCAGGCCAATTGGCAAAGGCGGTATTGTAGCCCTAGAATTAGCTGGTACAGTTGAAGTCGGAAGTTTACATACACCTTAGCCAAATACATTTAAACTCAGTTTTTCACAATTCCTGACATTTAATCCCAGTAAAGATTCCCTGTTTTAGGTCAGTTAGGATCACCACTTTATTTTAAGAATGTGAAATGTCAGAATAATAGTAGAGAGAATGATTTATTTTATTCAGATTTTATTTATTTCATCACATTCCCAGTGGGTCAGAAGTTTACATACAGTATTAGGTAGCATTGCCTTTAAATTGTTTAACTTGGGTCAAACGTTTCAGGTAGCCTTCCACAAGCTTCCCAAAATAAGTTGGGTGAATTGTGGCCCATTCCTCCTGACCAGAGCTGGTGTAACTGAGTCAGGTTTGTAGGCCTCCTTGCTCGCACACACTTTTTCAGTTCTGCCCACACATTTTCTATAGGATTGAGGTCAGGGCTTTGTGATGGCCACTCTAATACCTTGACTGTTGTCCTTAAGCCATTTTTCCACAACTTTGGAAGTATGCTTGGGGTCATTGTCCATTTGGAAGACCCGTTTGCGACCAAGCTTTAACTTCCTGGCTGATGTCTTGAGATGTTGCTTCAATATATCCACATAATTTTCCTTCCTCATGATCCCATCTATTTTGTGAAGTGCACCAGTCCCTCCTGCAGCAAAGCAACCCCACAACATGATGCTGCCACCCCCGTGCTTCACGGTTGGGATGGTGTTCTTTGGCTTGCAAGCCTCCCCCTTTTTCCTCCAAACATAACGATGGTCATTATGGCCAAACAGTTCTATTTTTGTTTCATCAGACCAGAGGACATTTCTCAAAAAATTACGATCTTTGTAATCTTTCGTTTGGAATTTGCTCCCAAGGATGAACCCGACTTGTGGAGGTCTACAATGTTTTTTCTGAGGTCTTGGCTGATTTATTTTGATTTTCCCATGTCAAGCAAAGAGGCACTGAATTTGAAGGTAGGCCTTGAAATACATCCACAGGTACCTCCAATTGACTCAAATTATGTCAATTAGCCTATCAGAAGTTTCTAAAGCCATGACATCATTTTCTGGAATTTTCCAAGATGTTTAAAGGCACAGCCAACTTAGTGTATGTAAACTTCTGACCCACTGGAATTGTGATACAGTGAATTATAAGTGAAATAGTCTGTCTGTAAACAATTGTTGGAAGAATTACTTGTGTCATGCACAAAGTAGATGTCCTAACCGACTTGTCAAAACTATAGTTTGTGAGCAAGAAATTTGTGGACTGGTTAAAAAACGAGTTTTAATGACTCCAACCTAAGCATATGTAAACTTCCGACTTCAACTGTATATGGGCCTAGCTCGAGGATAGCTTAAGGCTAGCTGGTGCTTGCTTCGGGACAGAAAGGCCAGAACCTAGGAAGAAACCAAGAGAGGAACTAGGCTCTGAGGGGTGGCCAGTCCTATTCTGGCTGTGCCGGGTGGAGATTATAACAGAACATGGCCAAGATGTTCAAACCTTCATAGATGACCAGCAGGGTCAGATAATAATAATCACAGTGTTTGTAGAGGGTGCAACAGGACAGCACCTCGGGAGTAAATGTCAGTTGGCTTTTCATAGCTGATCATTCAGAATTAGAGACAGCAGGTGCTGTAGAGAGAGTCGAAAACAGCAGGTCCGGGACAAGGTAGCACATCCAGTGAACAGGTCAGGGTTCCATAGCCGCAGGCAGAACAGTTGAAACTGGAGCAGCAGCATGACCAGGTGGGCAGGGGACAGCAAGGAGTCATCAGGCCAGGTAGTCTTGAGGCATGGTCCTAGGGCTAAGGTCCTCTGAGAGAAGAGAGAGAAAAAGAGAGAGAGATTCAAAAGGAACATACTTAAATTCACACAGGACACCGGCCGGATGAGACAGGAGAATTTCTCCAGAAATAACAGACTGGCCCTAGCCCCCCGACACAAACTATTGCAGCATAAATACTGGAGGCTGAGACAGGAACAGTCGGGAGACACGATACCCCCGGACAGGGCCAAACAGGCAGGATATAACCCCACCCACTTTGCCAAAGCACAGCCCCCACAACATGACCAACGTCTCTATGTACGTATAAATCAGTAAGCGTAATGTGGAATCGACACCATTGGAGGCTGATCTCTGATCCCATGTACCATCTCCTGTCATTGAGCAAGACACTTAACCCCTCACAAAGTAGAATACCTGTTAGGCAACTGTATAAAACATGTGGTCAACTGGAGAGCTACTGGGTGTGCAGACTTTTGATCAAGCCCTGCTCAAACACATCAGAGCTCATTTCTAAAATGTGAACAAGAACTTCAACTTTGACTCATCTGCCCTGGGTATCTCTCTGTAATTCCGACCCAATTTTCGGGCTATCCAAGAGGAAACGCCAGCTTTACAAAGGCAAGAGGGGGGATCCTGGTGAGATTAAGGCAAAGGGAAAACCTGCTTCCTCTTCCCTCCATTCTACTGGCCAATGTACAGTCACTTGATAATAAAATGGATGACCTCCAATTGTGGATTTGCTACCAACGGGACTCTCGAAACTGCAATATTCTTTGCTTTTCTGAAACATGGCCCTCGGACAAGATACCACCCATGGCAATCCAACTTGATGGATTCTCCATTCACCAGGTGGACAGGAAAGTGGAGTTGGGGAAATCGTGGGGGGGGGGGGGGGGAAGAGTTTGCCTCTACATCAACAGCAACTGGTGTGCAAACTCCAGTGCGGTGGAAGTGTTGACCCACTGTTCATCAGTCTTGGAATACCTGATGGTCAAATTCTGACCCTTCTACCTCCCAAGGGAGTTTTCAACTGTTATTGTGACTGTTGTATATATCCACCTCAGGACAAGAAAAATAACAAGCTGGCACTTAACGAACTGTACAAGGCTATAAACAAGCATGACACATGATGCCTAACTTCCAACACATCTCCAACGGCACTACGGGCGATAAAGTCCTAGACCAGTGTTATTCTACCAACAAGCAAGCATACACAACCTTCCCTCTTCCGCCATTTGGCAAATCAGATCATGACTCCATACTGCTTCCGGTTTACAAGCAGAAACTCAAACAGGAAGTACCTGTGACTTGCTCCATTGAGAAATGGTCACCAGAATCAGAGACTGTGCTGTTTTACTAGCACTGATTGGAACATGTTTTTGAGACTGCCGATAACATTGACGAGCTAACCACCTCCGTCACTGGCTTCATTAGAAAATGCATCGGTGACGTTGTCCACATGGTTAGGGTTTGCTGCTTCCCCAATCAAAAGCCCTAAGTTAACACTGAGGTTGGCGCTAAACTAAAGGGCAGGGCTACCGCACACAGACCTATCGTAGACAACCCTGAGGCTACGGCCGATGACAGGAATAAATGTAAGAAGTCCCACCATGACCTCTGCAGAGTCATCAAACAAGCAAAAGGACTATATACGGTAGGAATAAGGTGTAATCATACTACTGATGGCATTGAGATAGAAGCTGTTTTTCAGTCTCACGGTCCCAGCTTTGATGCACCTGTACTGACCTCGCCTACTGGATGATAGCGGGGTGAACAGGCAGTGGCTCGGGTGGTTGTTGTTCTTGATGATCTTTTTGGCTTTCCTGTGACATCGTGTGCTGTAGGTGTCCTGGAGGGAAGGTAGTTTGCCGATGTCCGCCGCATGTGGCTGGGGCTACAGTCCATTACGGATTACAAAGGAAAACCCAACCGTGATCTACCCAACAATGCATTTTATTCACACATTAACAACGTGCACTGACCCAGAGGATTGGATGATCTCGCTCTCTGATGTGAGAAACGTCTTTAATTAGGTCAACACCTGCAAGGCCACGGGGCCCGACGGAATTCCAGGGCGTGAGGATTTCTTTCCAGAGAGACATCAGGGATTGAAACATACTCTGTTTCACGGAAACATGGCTTTCGCTGGATATATTGTCTGAGTCCAGCCAGTTGGGTTCTCAGTTCATCGCGCAGACAGGAATAAGTATCTCTCCATGAAGAAGAAGGGCGGGGGTGTATGTTTCATGACTAACAACTTATGGTGTGATTGTGATAACATACAGGAACTCAAGTCCTTTTGTTCACCCGATCTAGAATACCTCACAATCAAATGCAGACCGTATTATCTCCCAAGAGAATTCTTGTCGGTTATAGTCACAGCCGTGTATATCCCCCCTCAAGCCGATACCACAACGCCCCTCAAAGAACTTCACTGGACTTTATGCAAACTGGAAACCACATATCCTGAGACTGCATTTCTTGTAGCTCGGGATTTGAACAAAGCAAATTTGAGAAAAAGCCTGCGAAAGTTTAATCAACACATTGACTGTACAGTCGTGGCCAAAGTTTTGAGAATGACACAAATATTAATTTTCACTAAGTCTGCTGCCTCAGTTTGTTTGATGGAAATTTGCATATACTCCAGAATGTCATGAGGAGTGATCAGATGAATTGAAATTAATTGCAAAGTCCCTCTTTGCCATGCAAATGAACTGAATCCCCCAAAAACTTTTCCACTGCATTTTAGCCCTGCCACAAAAGGACCAGCTGACATCATGTCAGTGATTCTCTCGTTAACACAGGTGTGAGTGTTGACGAGGACAAGGCTGGAGATCACTCTGTCATGCTGATTGAGTTCGAATAACAGACTGGAAGCTTCAAAAGGAGGGTGGTTAAATTGTTGTGAAGAAGTACAGAGCTTGCTCAGGAATGGCAGCAGGCAGGTGTGAGTGCATCTGCACGCACCGTGAGGCGAAGACTTTTGGAGGATGGCCTGGTGTCAAGAAGGGCAGCAAAGAAGACACTTCTCTCCAGGAAAAACATCAGGGACAGACTGATATTCTGCAAAAAGTACAGGGATTGGACTACTGAGGACTGGGGTAAAGTCATTTTCTCTAATGAATCCCCTTTCCGATTGAAAAAAACTTGTCCGGAGAAGACAAGGTGAGTGCTACCATCAATCCTGTGTCATGCCAACAGTAAAGCATCCTGAGACCATTCATGTGTGGGGTTGCTTCTCAGCCAAGGGAGTGGGCTCACTCACAATTTTGCCTAAGAACACAGTCATTAATAAAGAACGGTACCAACACATCCTCCGAGAGCAACTTCTCCCAACCATCCAGGAACAATTTGGTGATGAACAATGCCTTTTCCAGCATGATGGAGCTCCTTGCCATAAGGGAAAAGTGAGTGGCTCCGGGAACAAAACATCGATATTTTGGGTCCATGGCCAGGAAACTCCCCAGACCTTAATTCCATTGAGAACTTGTGGTCGATCCTCAAAAGGCGGGTGGACAAACAAAAACTCACAAATTCTGACAAACTCCATTGATTATGCAAGAATGGGCTGCCGTCAGTCAGGATGTGGCCCAGAAGTTAATTGACAGCATGCCAGGGCGGATTGCAGAGGTCTTGAAAAAGAAGGGTCAACACTGCAAATATTGACTCTTTGCATCAACTTCATGTAATTGTCAATAAAAGCCTTTGACACTCATGAAATGCTTGTAATTATACTTCAGTATTCCATAGCAACATCTGACAAGAATATCTGAAGACACTGAAGCAGCAAACTTTGTGGAAATTAATATTTGTGTCATTCTCAAAACTTTTGGCCATGACTGTAGTACTCGCGCTGCTAAAACACTCGACCACTGCTACTCAAACTTCCGGGATATCTACATGGCACTCCCCCGCGCTCCTTTCGGCAAATCTGACCACGACTGCATTTTGCTCCTCCCCTCCTATAGGTAGAAACTCAAACAGAATGTACCCGTGCTAAGGACTATTCAACGCTGGTCTGACCAATCGCAATCCAAGTTTCAAGATTGTTTTGATCACGCGGACTAGGATATGTTCTGAGTAGTGTCCGATAATAACATTGACAAATATACTGATAAGGTGACTGAGTTTATCAGGAAGTGTATAGGAGATCTTGTACCCATTGTGACTATTAGAACCTACCCTAAGCAGAAAACGTGGATAGATGGCAGCACTCGCGCAAAACTGAAAGCGCGAACCACCATATTTAACCATGGCAAGGTGACTGGGAATATGGCAGATTACAAACAGTGTAGTTATCCGTCCACAAGTCAATCAAACAGGCAAAACGTCTGTATAGAGACAAAGTGGAGTCGCAATTCAACGGCTCAGACACGAGACGTATGTGGCGGGTTCTACAGACAATCTCAGACTACAAAAATAAAACCAGCCACATCGCGGTTACCGACGTCTTGGTTCCGGACGTCTTGGTTCCGGACAAGCTAAACACCTTCTTTGCCCGCTTTGAGGATAACACAGTGCCACCGACGTGACCCGCTACCAAGGACTGTGGGCTCTCCTTCTCTGTGGCAGACGTAAGACATTTAAGCATGCTAACCTTCGCAAGGCTAACCTTCGCTGTGTTTACAGACATATTCAATCTCTCCCTATCCCAGTCTGCTGTCCCCACGTGCTTCAAGATGGCCACCATTGTTCCTGTACCCAAGAAAGCAAAAGGTAACTGAACTAAATGACTATCACCCCGTAACACTCACTTCTGTCATCATGAAGAGCTTTGAGAGACTAGTCAAGGATCATATCACCTCTACCTTACCTGTGACCCTAGACCCACTTCAATTTGCTCACCGCCCCAATAGATCCACAGACGATGCAATCGCCATCGCACTGCACACTGTCCTATCCCATCTGGACGAGAGGAATACCTACATCAGAATGCTGTTCATGGACTACAGCTCAGCCGTCAACACCATAGTACCTTCCAAGCTCATCATTAAACTCAAGGCTCTGGGTCTGAACCCTGCCCTGTGCAACAGGGTCCTTGACTTCCTGATGGCCGCCCCAGGTGGTGAAGGTAGGAAACATCACCTCCACTTCACTGATCCTCAACATTGGGGCCCCACAAGGGTGCGTGCTCAGCCCCCTCCTGTACTCAGTGTTCACCCATGACTGCATAGCCAAGGACGCCTCCAACTCAATCATCAAGTTTGCAGACGACACAACAGTAGTAGGCTTGATTACCAACAATGGGAGTGTGGTGCCAGAAAAATAACCTCTCATGCAACATCATCAAGACAATGGAGATGATCGTGGACTTCAGGAAACAGCAGAGGGAGCACCCCCCTATCCACATCGATGGAGACAACGGAAGGTTTCAAGTTCCTCGGCGTACACATCCCTGACAAACTGAAATGGTCCACCCACACAGACAGTGGGGTGAAGAAGGCACAATAGCACCTCTTCAACCTCAGGAGGCTGAAGAAATTTGGCTTGGCACCTAATAGCCTCACAAACCTCTACAGATACACAATTGAGAGTATCCTGTCGGGCTGTATCACCGCCTGGTACGGCAACTGCACCGCCTGCAACCGCAGGGCTCTCCAGAGGGTGGTGCGGTCTGCCCAACGCATCACCGGGGGCAAACTACCTTCCCTCCAGGACACCTACAGCACCCGATGTCACAGGAAGGCCAAAAAGATCATCAAGGACAACAACCAACCGAGCCACTGCCTGTTCACCCCGCTATCACCCAGTAGGCGAGGTCAGTACAGGTGCATCAAAGCTGGGACAGAGAGACTGAAAAATAGCTTCTATCTCAAGGCCATCAAACTGTTAAATAGCCATCACTAGCACATTAGAGGCTGCTGCCTATATACATAGACTTGAAATCACTTTAATAATGTTTACATATTTTGCATTACTCATCTCATATGTATATACTGTACTGTATTCTATTCTATTCTACAGTATCTTAGTCTATGCCGCTCTGACATTGCTCGTCCATCTATTTATATATTCTTAATTCCATTCCTTTACTTAGATGTGTGTGTATTGGGTATATGTTGTGACATTGTTAGATATTACTTGTTAGATATTACTGCCCTGTTGGAGCTGGAAACACAAGCATTTCTCTACACCCACACTAACATCTGCTAAACACGTGTATCTGACCAATCAAATTTGATTTGATTTGATTTGACAGCGTTTCATCACCCTCAGGAGGTTGAAAAAGTTTGGCATGGGCACTCAAATCCTCAAAAAGTTATACAGCTGTAACATTGAGAACATCTTGCCTGGCTGCTTCACTCCCTGGTATGGTAATAGCACCGCCCTCGATCGCATGGCGCTACAGAGGGTGGTTCGGACAGCCCAGTACATCACTGGGGACGAGCTCCCTGCCATCTAGGACATCTATATCAGGCGGTGTGGGAGGAAGGCCCGGAAAATAGTTAAAGACTCC
Organism: Hucho hucho; assembly: GCA_003317085.1. Taxonomy (NCBI): domain Eukaryota; kingdom Metazoa; phylum Chordata; class Actinopteri; order Salmoniformes; family Salmonidae; genus Hucho; species Hucho hucho. The sequence goes on along the minus strand of QNTS01001423.1, from coordinate 277,596 downwards.
AACCACCCAAGCCATAGACTATTCTCTCTAGTTCCACACGGCAAGTGGTACCGGTCCATCAAGCCTGACACCAACAGGCTCTTGAACAGCTTATATCCCCAAGCAATAGGACTGATAAATAGCTAACAAAATAGCTACACAGACTATCACCCACAGGGCCCTACACACTCACACACACTCCATCATCTGCTCACTCACAGATAATATACACATACGGACTCTACACACACACGCACAACCACTCACATACAAGCTGCTGCTACTGTTCATCTTATATCCTGTTGCCTAGTCACCTTACCCTTATACATATGCAGTGTCTTTGGAAAGTATTTGACCTCATAGCTTGGTTTTTGACTGACCTTATATAGACAGAAGTGTGCCTTTCCAAATCATGTCCAATCAATTGAATTTATCACAGGTGGTGGACTCCAATCACGTTGTAGAAACATCTCAATGATGATCAATGGAAACAGGATGCACCTGATCTAAATTTTGAGTCTCATAGCAAAGGGTCTGAATACTTATGTAAATAATGTCGCTTTGTTGTTTTGGAGTATTGTGTGTAGATTGCTGAAGATTTGTATTTATTTAATCAATTTTAGATTGACAAAATGTGGAAAAAGCCAAAGGGTCTGAATACATCCAATACAAATTTATATTTTGATTCACATGATTCGATTCACCGCGATTGAACTGAATCCCAACTAATACAATGGCGAAGTGAATTGTTTGTTACGTCAAAAATAATAGTTTATGTGAATCATTCAAAAATAGTAAATCAACTTTGTATGGCCTTATTCGTGAGTGTCGGTGGAAAGTTTTTGGGGACATGACATGACGAAAACAATACATGCTACCAATCGCCAAACTGTTAACTACAGGGTACAAGATTTGCTTTGAATTGGCAACCTAGTTAGTCTGCTCTCTATCATACAGCATTTTATAGGCTAGGCCTAACTGCTGTAGTCTCTTGAGCAACGGCCTACTTGTCTAGCAGGTGATGCTCCCAAACACAGACGCACTTGTGTCATTTTAAATGTATGTTGTTCTGTCCTTGTGATGTACTTGTCTATTAATGTTATGTATTATGTCATGTTTTATGTTTTGTGTGGACCCCAGGAAGAGTACTGCTGCTTTAGTAGCCCGAAGGCCAGTTGATGGTGATATTGATTCATTTCAAATCTTATCATCAAAAGGGAATCTACGCAGCCAGCTATACACTCCTTCCCCCATGGACCGGTTCGTACATAAAACATTATCCAGTCAGGCTGCAATTGTGTTGATTTCCTCCGTAACTCAATTTAATGGCGAGAAGGCAGGAAAAAAAATGAAAAATATGCGTACTTTCTTCATGAAACACAATTTTCCACCACCATGCTATGGTGGCTAATTCTACTTACTAACATTGCTTACAACATTAAGACCACGGGTAAACAACAGACGGCTGCAACCAGATTGGCTGAACGCAATATGCAACATCCGGGAATAGCATTTAGCCACTCTAGCAAGGCTGTGGATGTCAGATGTCAGGCAGAGTCAGGCGCTGGACAACAGAGATGAGTAACTTTACTCAAAGTACAAACTACCAAAATTGGTAGTAAAATCCAAGCTCACATAACAAGAACAACTAACATAGAACAAACCCGCACAAAACCATGAGGGGAAACAGAGGGTTTAAATAAGGAACATATAATTATAGGATAGAAACCAGGTGTGTATAATGAAGACAAAAAACATAGAAAATGAAAAGTAGATCGGCGGTAGCTAGAAAACCGGTGATGTCTACGCTGAAAGCCTCCCGAACAAGGAGAGGGACAAACTTCGGCTGAAGTCGTGACAGTGGAATAATGGCGCCAGAGGGGAAGGCTGCCGTTTTACGGGCTCCTAACAAACTCAAATCAAAATCAAATCAAATTTTATTTGTCAAATGCGTTGAATACAACAGGTGTAGACCTAACAGTGAAGTGCTTACTTACAAGCCCTTAACCAACAATGCAGTTTTAAAAAATAAGTAAAAAATAGATAAGTAAAATATAAGAAATAAAAGTAACAAATAATTAAAGAGAAGCAGTAAAATAACAAAAGCGATGCTATATACAGGGTGTACCGGTACAGAGTCAATGTGCGGGGGCACCGGTTAGTCGAGGTAATTGAGGTAATATGTACATGTAGGTAGAGTTAAAGTGACTATGCATAGATAATAAACAGAGAATAGCAGTAGCGTAAAAGATGGAGAGGGGGGAGGACAATGCAAATAGTCTGATTTGCCATTTGATTAGCTGTTCAGATCCTCAAAAAGTTTGACAGCTGCACCATCGAGAGCATCCTGACTGGTTGCATCACTGCCTGCTATGGCAACTGCTCTGCCTCCGACCGCAAGGCACTACAGAGGGTAATGCATACGGCCCAGTACATCACCGGGGCCAAGCTTCCTGCCATCCAGGACCTCTATACCAGGCGGTGTCTGAGGAAGGCCCTAAAAATTATCAAAGACTCCAGCCACTGTAGTTATAGACTGTTCTCTCTACTACCGCACAGCAAGCGGTATCGGAGCGCCAAGTCTATGCATAGTCACTTTAATAACTCTACCTACATGTACACATTACCTCAAATACCGGACTAACTGGTGCCCCGCACATTGACTCTGTACATGTACTCCCTGTATAGAGCCTTGCTATTGTTATTTCCTGCTGCTCTTTATTTCTTACTTTTATTTCTTACTTTTTTTAGGTATTTTTATTTAAACTGCATTGTTGGTTAAGGGCTTGTAAGTACGCATTTCACGGTAACGTCTACACCTGTTGTATTCTGCGCATGTGACAAATACAATTTGATTTGATTTGCAGTGTTTACACAGCGGGAAATGCCGAAGTATTTTATTTGATCTATGATCAACTTGTCAAAAATTGAGGGATACGAACTTGAAACCACTGATTATGACAATGAGGTGAAACTCCTGGACAACAGATGTGATTGTCCATTCTACTTTGACCTGTCCTGTTGTAATATGTTGTTTGTTAACATGACAGCAATTTTGGGGGGATTGAGAGCCATTTAGATTAGGCTATTTGATCGGAGAAACCTGCATGATGTAAAACGTGTCCGTCTCATTACAATGTCATACCTTTTATCTCCAGAATGTATGCTACATATCCTATATCTGTAACATGATTTATGTTAGATCATTTTTTGGACAGAACGTTTTTGGAGAGCACCCTGGAGAGGCGCCCTGGGAAGGGAAAAGCTAAATATTTTGTGCCCCTGCCTTTGACAAAGTGGACACTGCTTATCAAAGCGCTGACCTATAAAGCCCATATGCCACTGTTTGAAAGAAATTGTCATTGTTGTTTTTGGGCAGAATTCTGTGAGGTTTTTAAAGGTTGTTGTGCGTTTTGGCCAGTTCAGCTCAGAAAATGCCGCCCTCGTCAATCTGGAGTAATGAAGATAGTTGCTCAACCAAACTCCACATTTGGTGATCAACGAACGTATTTTGGCATTATAACGCTCGCAGAGCTGGTGAATGGGAGTTTGAATCGGAGCTTTGTGGCCGTTAAAGTTAGATAACGTTAACGTTAGCTGGTGTCCCAGTAGATGCACATGTGTTAGCTACTTCTATGGTAGCTCCGAAATAACTAGCTCAGGATATGTCTTTACATTTGTGTGTTTATGGCATGTACTGGCTTAATAAGCAACAGTAATTATATACTAGTTAGCTAGCCATTTTGCCACGTGAAATTGACATTGCGTGTAGTTCCATTTGCAAAAGAGTTACCAGTACGCAACATACTTTACCGCATACCGGAGCAAGAGTTACCAGTACACAACATACTTTACCGCATAACAGAATATACGATACCAAGTGGTTCCATAGTGTAGCGGTTATCACGTCTGCTTTACACGCAGAAGGTCCTGGGTTCGAGCCCCAGTGGAACCATGTTTTTAATTTACGTACATACGTTATGTGATACACTAAAGTATTACTAATACATGTTTACGCTTAGGTGGCGGCAGCCTACACTATTTTAATATAGAGTTTGCTGTTGATATCCACATTGGTTATTGTGAGTCACTCAGTCAACAAGTAGTTGACTGAATGTAGGCCCAAAAGCCTGCAGATGGCGATATTGAGTCGTTTCATTCTACCATCCAAAGGGTATCTATATGCAGCCGGCTATACACTTGGATCCCTTGTGGACGGTTCGTACATAAAACAATTTCCATTCAGGCTGCAAATTCATCCGTTTTCTTCTTAACTCGATTTAATGGCGAGAAGGCAAGAATTAAAAAAAATAATATGCATACCATAAAACTTCAAGTAAATGCACCTCTGATCAGCGATGGATTTGTTATTATAATGTTTACACTGGTCATACTGGTCATAATAAACAGTGTGGTAGTCTTTTCAACAATTTATTGAGCAGTTACCATATCAGGCAGTGATGCAACCTGTCAGGATGCTCTCGTTGGTGCAGCTGTAGAACCTTTTGAGGATCTGAGGACCCATGCCAAATCTTTTCATTATTTTTTCAGAATTTCCGCCTGTCTGACATGCCCAAAGCAGACTGCCTGTTACTCAGGCCCAGAAGCCAGGATAATGGTAGCATTGGTAGCATTGGATAGAAAACACTTTGAAGTTTGCAGAAATGTTAAAATAATGTATGAGACTATAACACAATTGATATGGTAGGAGAAAATCCAAAGAAAAACCAACCAGATTCATAATTGTTTTGAGATCCCATGCTCTTCCATTACAATTGTATAGGGGCAATGTTAAATCCAGCTCCCAGATTGCAATTCCTATGGCTTCCACTAGATGTCAACAGTCTTTGTTCAAGGTTTCAGGATTGTTTCTTACCAAACGAGGAAGAACTTTGAGTTTTGGCACTAGGAGTCACAGTTGGAAATCAGTCTGTTGGCTTGTGACGAAGAGGACGCGCACTTGCTAATTTTACTTTTCTATTGAACATACTTCTTTCCGTATGAAATATTATAGTTTGATTACATTTTAGGGTACCTGAGGATTGCATAGAAATGAAGTTTGACTTGTTTTAACAAAGTTTAGCGGTAGCTTTTTGGATTCCTTTGTCTGCATGTTGAACGAGTGGATTACTCAAATCGATGGCGCCAACTAAACAGACTTTTTGGGATATAAAGAATGATTTTATCTAACAAAACGACCATGCGTGTTGTAACTGGGACCCTTTGGATTGCAAACAGAGGAAGATTTTCAAAAAGTAAGTGAATATTTAATCGCTATTTGTGATTTTATGAAGCCTGTGCTGGTTGAAAAATATGTTGATGTGGGGCGCCACGTCCTCAAACAATCGCATGGAATGCTTGTAAGCTTTTAAGAATGTAAGCTTTTAACCAATATATGATACTTGTATGTTCATAAATGCGCCCTCCAATTTCACCAGATGTTGTCGACAGGTGTCCCTAGCCTTTGTCAGTGTACTTAAATGGAGGAAAGGAGATAAGGAGAGCACACCACCTGGATGCACTCCACAGTGTTTCGACAACAGGGAGCAGCATTGATTCACTGTAAAAAACACTTTAAATTAAAGTGCCTGAGCAATTGAAATACTGGAAATATTAACCAAAGTCTTTAAAACAATTAGAACATTATTTTACAAGCAGTCACTTAAAGAGTATGACGTTAATAATTAATTGCTGATATTACTAATGTATACTGATACTGAGCCAAGAGAGGACAGGACAGAGGGAGAGGTCAGTGTAATAAATAAATAAATTAAACAAGGAAAGCTAAACACTGTAAAAAGGCATCATGGACAGCGAGGTTTGTAAAGTGCAATAATGTAATGTATATCTTGCATATCTATGGCAGCATTTATCAAAGTATGACATCAAATCAAAATCCTCTCCCTCCATTCATCTTCATCCTCCCCTGAACAAGGCAGCTAACCCGCTGTTCCTAGGCCGTCATTGAAAATAAGAATTTGTTCTTAACTGACCTGCCTAGTTAAATACAGGTAAAATAAAAAAATGTTATAAATTATCTATCTCCTATCCTCCCTCACCACACATCTCATATCTTCCTTTCACTTCCCTCCTTATCTCTCGTCTCCCACCCTCTCCCTCTCCTAACTGATTGGGTCCAGCACCAGGACTTTGCACCCCCTCTTCCAATGACAGCACAGCTTTCTCCTGGGGTAGCAGGTAGAGGGGCTGACCTACAGGAGAGCCCACCTTGGGGGGCTGATGGCTCGCCTCTCCATCGCACTGCCCGTCCTGAAACACACACACACACACATACAGATGCATCTGATACGATACGTCCTGGACAATATAATGACTCTCTGTGTGTGTGTGTGTGTGTGTGTGTGTTTGTGTGTGTGTATCCGCCCTGCCTACCTCATGATGTGTGAGCGTGATGGTTGTTGATGAGAGAAGCTCTGTGATCGTCCCAGACTGGCCTGGTGTCTATCCAGTAGGTCTCTGACTGCAGGGCTGGATGGACTGTCCTTAGCTAGAAACACATAGACCCGGTTACACATGTTGAAAAAGTCGCTCTCTAATGAAAAGGATTTGTCATTTACTAGCAACATGCATGGCTACATGACAAGCAAAAATAGAACAGAAAAATCAAGTTTTCACAATTTCTGATTAGCATTAGCGAGATGTCTCCAAATATATCATATACTATTCTCCTTCATATCACAGCGTATATTCTCTTTCATGACATTCTATAGGCTCTGTAGAATCTCTAGGTTCTTAAGGGAGAGGGGGTGGGAGTCGGGGGGAAGGTTGGAGACAGAGGCTGTGAACTGCAGCTTCAGCTTCATATGTTGAATACGCTAGAGAGAGAGAGAGAGAGAGGGAGAGAAAGATGTAGAGGGGAAAGGATAAAACAATAATGATTATTACTGCAATATTAATATCGCCAGACGCACCCAAATACACGCATGCGTACATGCACACACACAGATAGTGTGTACTGTACCTTGAGTCCTGCCTTGAGTATCTGGAAGGCGAAAGTGAAGGAGAGAGTGCTGCCTTTCCGACAGTTGCCCAGGTTACTGAGGGGAAATGACACACTACAGCCCCCAACGCTGCATCCTCACTTTGCCCACGAGAGGGAGGTGGAGAAGGGGGAGAGGGGAAAGGGATGGGGTCAGGAGGGTAGAGAAAGAAGGAGAGGAACAGAGAAAAGGAAAGGTTTGAATGAGAAAAAGGAAAGGTGTTTGAAAACTATTCTTCACAGAAATAAGAAGGCTGCCTGCCACCAGTGTCCAAAACAATTAAACAACTTCATAAACGAATCGGTCAGAATGATTGTAAGTTTGTCCAGGCACCTTCCTTCCTCGGCTGTCCAGACCCTCCATACCCACACCCCTCGCCCCCAGGTGTACAGAACAGGCGTACAGGAAGTCTTGCAGGTTGTTGAGCAGAGTGTATCTGGCCTTGAAGTGGTCCTTGGTCTGCCAGGCTCATGGTAATTGACCGTTAATGAACATAAGCACGCTTAGCCTCTCCAGGCCTCCACACACTCAAGCCTCATACAAGCAGAAGATGAGCGGCCTTTGGAACATCTACATAAAAAAAAGTCTAATAAATCAATGAAATATACACCATCACAATACATGCCAGACCCTCCATACCCACTAAAGAAACATTATGATTGGAAGAAAATGTATTTCAATCTCAGAAGAACAGAAAATGAGTTGGCTTACCATGTATGTTATGTGACTATGAGCCGTGCCATAGGCTGCAGGCTTGTTCATTTAGCGGACAAGAAATGCTTATAAGTCCTGTGCCATTATGTTATATTATATGATTTTATAGTAATAAGAATATAATTGAACTTAGCTGAATAAAATATGTAGGATATTTTTCCCATTGCGCATATGAAGTGGCTATGTTGAGAGTAAAAGTGATCATTTGAAACTGGTTCCATACGCTAGATTTAGCAACTTTAGTTGTGAATGATACAAACCTTAAAATGTCTTAGAAATCAAAACATATATGGGCTGCATGATGCTATTGTCAGGATCCGTGTGTGTGTAGCTGGTGCGTGAGAGTCAGACACAGGAGAGCACACACAGACATGGGGGAAACCAGAGGGTTAAATACATGACAAGTAATGAGGGAATGAAAACCAGGTGTGTGGGGAAACAAGACAAAACAAATGGAAAATGAAAAGTGGATCGGTGATGGCTAGAAGACCGGTGACGTCGAACGCCGATCACCGCCCGAACAAGGAGAGGCACCGACTTCGGCGAAAGTCGAAGAGACTAGTCAAGGATCATATCACCTCCACCTTACCTGTCACCCTAGACCCACTGCAATTTGCATACCGCCCCAATAGGTCCACAGACGATGCAATCGCCATCACACTGCACACTGCCCTATCCCATCTGGACAAGAGTAATACCTATGTAAGAATGCTGTTCATTGACTACAGCTCAGCATTTAACACCGTAGTACCCTCCAAGCTCATCATTAAGCTTGAGGCCCTGGGTCTCAACCCTGCCCTGTGTGATTGGGTCCTGGACTTCCTGATGGGCCGCGCCCAGGTAGTAAAGATAGGAAACAACATCTCCACTTCGCTGATCCTCAACACTGGGACCCCACAAGGGTGCGTGCTAAGCCCCCTCCTGTATTCCCTGTTCACCCATAAATGCGTGGCCATGCACGCCTCCAACTCGATCATCAAGTTATCAAATGGGCAGGAACAGGGACAGGGGGTAAAAATACATGTCATCCGTATGCACTTGAATAGCGAATGGAGGCCACTTTCCCTCCAGTTGGTTTTCCACTCAAGCAGGGTAGGCTACTCCAGTTATTTCACTCCACACATCAACCACTGTTTATAGGAGCATGCAGTCTCTTGCTGCGTGACAGTTGATATTCCGCCGAAACTCTGTATGCCATGTGCTCTCCAACCCTGTCCCTGCAGCTACCCAGTGCATAATTTGGGAAACCATGTGAAATCTGTTCTGGAACATCATCAATAGTAATATGTTTTCACAATAAAACATATTTCATTAAACTGTTGACTGCCCCTCTCTCTGCGTGCTGGAGAAAGAATGAAGGAGAGAGGGGAGGAGATGGAAAGCACGGTGGGGAGATATTCTGTCGCTAAAGGAAAAGCCTATTCATTATGAAAACATAAAAAATACATACAGTGGGGAGAACAAGTATTTGATACACTGCCGATTTTGCAGGTTTTCCTACTTACAAAGCATGTAGAGGTCTGTAATTTTTATCATAGGTACACTTCAACTGTGAGAGACGGAATCTAAAACAAAAATCCAGAAAATCACATTGTATGATTTTTAAATAATTAATTTGCATTTTATTGCATGACATAAGTATTTGATCACCTACCAACAAGTAAGAATTCCGTCTCTCACAGACCTGTTAGTTTTTCTTTAAGAAGCCCTCCTGTTCTCCACTCATTACCTGTATTAACTGCACCAGTTTGAACTCGTTACCTGTATAAAAGACACCTGTCCACACACTCAATCAAACAGACTCCAACCTCTCCACAATGGCCAAGACCAGAGAGCTGTGTAAGGACATCAGGGATAAAATTGTAGACCTGCCCAAGGCTGGGATGGGCTACAGGACAATAGACAAGCAGCTTGGTGAGAAGGCAACAACTGTTGGCGCAATTATTAGAAAATGGAAGAAGTTCAAGATGACGGTCAATCTCCCTCGGTCTGGGGCACCATGCAAGATCTCACCTTGTGGGTCATCAATGATCATGAGGAAGGTGAGGGATCAGCCCAGAACTGCACGGCAGGACCTGGTCAATGACCTGAAGAGAGCTGGGACCACAGTCTCAAAGAAAACCATTAGTAACACACTACGCCGTCATGGATTAAAATCCTGCAGCGCACGCAAGGTCCCCCTGCTCAAGCCAGCGCATGTCCAGGCCCGTCTGAAGTTTGCCAATGACCATCTGGATGATCCAGAGGAGGAATGGGAGAAGGTCATGTGGTCTGATGAGACAAAAATAGAGCTTTTTGGTCTAAACTCCACTCGCCGTGTTTGGAGGAAGAAGAAGGATGAGTACAACCCCAAGAACACCATCCCAACCGTGAAGCATGGAGGTGGAAACATCATTCTTTGGGGATGCTTTTCTGCAAGGGGACAGGACGACTGCACCGTATTGAGGGGAGGATGGATGGGGCCATGTATCGCGAGATCTTGGCCAACAACCTCCTTCCCTCAGTAANCCAGGCCCGTCTGAAGTTTGCCAATGACCATCTGGATGATCCAGAGGAGGAATGGGAGAAGGTCATGTGGTCTGATGAGACAAAAATAGAGCTTTTTGGTCTAAACTCCACTCGCCGTGTTTGGAGGAAGAAGAAGGATGAGTACAACCCCAAGAACACCATCCCAACCGTGAAGCATGGAGGTGGAAACATCATTCTTTGGGGATGCTTTTCTGCAAAGGGGACAGGACGACTGCACCGTATTGAGGGGAGGATGGATGGGGCCATGTATCGCGAGATCTTGGCCAACAACCTCCTTCCCTCAGTAAGAGCATTGAAGATGGGTCGTGGCTGGGTCTTCCAGCATGACAACGACCCGAAACACACAGCCAGGGCAACTAAGGAGTGGCTCCGTAAGAAGCATCTCAAGGTCCTGGAGTGGCCTAGCCAGTCTCCAGACCTGAACCCAATAGAAAATCTTTGGAGGGAGCTGAAAGTCCGTATTGCCCAGTGACAGCCCCGAAACCTGAAGGATCTGGAGAAGGTCTGTATGGAGGAGTGGGCCAAAATCCCTGCTGCAGTGTGTGCAAACCTGGTCAAGAACTACAGGAAATGTATGATCTCTGTAATTGCAAACAAAGGTTTCTGTACCAAATATTAAGTTCTGCTTTTCTGATGTATCAAATACTTATGTCATGCAATAAAATGCTAATTAATTACTTAAAAATCATACAATGTGATTTTCTGGATTTTTGTTTTAGATTCCATCACTCACAGTTGAAGAGTACCTATGATAAAAATTACAGACTTCGACATGCTTTGTAAGTGGGAAAACCTGCAAAATCGGCAGTGTATCAAATACTTGTTCTCCCCACTGTATACAAATTCATTATAATTGTAGGCTAGCTCTGTAAGCCGCCCGGCACAATCAATGAACCTACAGCATCGCATAGGCCTGTACGTTCTCTCCCAGACTCATGAATAGAACATTTGGAGCGTAGTATAAATTAACCATTTCATCCAGTATGCATCAAAATACAGTCCACACTCAAAGGCAATTACTAGAATTGGATACATTTTGGAGTATAGGCTAGACCAATTATGTACCAAAGACATCTTAAATCATATTTTTTTTAAACATGTTTTTCTGCCATGTGTAATATGAGGTAGGCTATGTATTGTATGAAGGCACAATCATTATTTTAATTTAGTTTTTTTTTCGGGCTTTGACTCATATATAGTCCATAAGCTCCAATATGCATATATTTTTTTGTATTTAATCATCACCTTAGAATGCACTGCTATAGGCTTTTAAACAAGATCCACAACTACCATGTTTTCCATTCAGTTTCAACCTATTGTTGAACTTCTTTCTTCAAATGAATCAATCACAATGAGGTGAGTTTAAAAACAAATACTGTTTTGATGATGTGTTTGATGTGAATTTCGATGACATTGGCATTGATGTGGTTAGAGGCAGTGGCGTGTATTCATGGTTGCCAAGGGAAGCCAGGCTTTTGGCCTTCCTTGACAAAAAATGTATAAAATAATAGCCAATCAGAGCAGAGCTAAACTGAGCGAGCTCAGCTGTGAATGTCCTGGTGCACCAAAAAAAGTTTGGATTTGGCCTCAGACCAATGACATCACAGGCCAAACGTCATTATTGACAGAATTTTTTTATTGTTGCATCTCATTGTGTTGTTGTCCTCTGGTGTCTAGCTAGCTAGCAAAAAATTGTCCCTTTCCTAAATTAGCCATCGATTTGGACAGTACCGGCCAATGATTATAACGGATCCTGATCCAACCATAAATTCATAATTGTGCCCTTGGCCTGAGAGGATGGAAGTTCAACATGTAGCTAGATGTAGTATGCTAATGTTAACTAGCTGGCCTGGCGTATCATTGCCCATGAAAGTAAGTTAGGCTAGCGAGCAAGTATTTTAGCCAGGTAGCCTAGGACAACAAAAACTAAAAGCGTGTACTGTATGACAGAGTCATAGACCATTTAGGCAACATGAAAGAGGAGGATGGCAATGGCGTTTCTCTCCCAGTAGAGTGAGTCAACATGTTTTTTCTACTTGCACGCACATACCACACACACACTAGTACCATGGACATCATATTTAGCATATGTTGAAACGGTGCTGGAACAGTGGAGGCAGCTCCTGTTTTCTTTTGCGGCTTGCAGTAACTCCGTGGTTCTAAATCATTCGTTTTTTAGTAGTCCGAAAATGTCGGAAACATAACCTTCCTTGACCATCCTGTAGGTCATGCCAGATGTTTTGTGGACTTCACCAGACAGATGTTGCTCTCCGGTTTTGTGATGAAACAAATGTGTGGTTGAATTTATTCTGCCACTGTGTCTTCTTATTGTCTTGGTCTTAGGCCTCTATATCACAGTGTGAAGGCATATGAACTAACAGGTTATAGAGCAAACAACGCAATTATCACAACACATACTGTATGTTTTTTTTCTGGATTCCCCAGTGATTTTACCATCGCACCCCTACTGGTTAGAGAGACAATAGAGCCTTGAGTACCAGGCCATTAGGACCTGATGTTTGTTAGCAAGTTGGGTACTACCAATGAATGTCCAGAGTGCATAAGAGAAGATTACAGTGACTCAACAAGCACCTCTCTCTCTCTCTCTCTCTCTCTCTCTCTCTCTCTCTCTCTCTCTCTCTCTGTGTAATTGACAATAAATCCATGTAATATAGCCTACACCATCACAGTAAATCCATGTAATATAGTCTACACCTTCACAATAAATCCATGTAATATAGTCTACACCTTCACAATAAATCCATGTAATATAGCCTTCACCTTCACAATAAATCCATGTAATATAGCCTACACCTTCACAATAAATCCATGTAATATAGCCTCCACCTTCACAATAAATCCATGTAATATAGCCTCCACCTTCACAATACATCCATGTAATATAGCCTACACCTTCACAATAAATCCATGTAATATAGCCTACACCTTCACAATAAATCCATGTAATATAGCCTACACCATCACAATAAATCCATTAGTTATTTTAGGTATGTCTAAAGAAGCATGATATGAAGAAAATGTATTCTATTTCACAAGAACAGAATAGTGTACTCTGAGTTGTACTTATGTTAGGCTCTGATCTGGCTATGCCATATGGCTGAGGGCTACACTAGTTCATTTAGCAGACAAGATTTGCTTAGAATTCTGTGGCATTAAATGATAGTATGAAGAATACAATTGAACATACCTGAATAAAATAGAAAGGACATTTTCTCCAAACGATTTGAGGGAGTGGGCACATGCGGCTATTCTGTGTTGAGTGTTTAACAAAGAAACAAGTACTGCAATATCCTTAATTTAGAGTTATTTATGTAACTTTAGTTGTGATACAAGTGTTGGCCTATATGTTTAGATTTTTAATACATTCTAAGGCTGCATGAAGCGACTCTAACAATGATTTGAAAAAGTTGCATGAAAGGCATGAGCTCTTTTTGTACACACTTCATCAGTCTCTCATTCACAATTTGACAAGCACTTGATAATACCTTGAATTTCCCAGCTGCATCCCCTTTATGTGGTCATAATACCCCTTAATAAAATGCCTTTGGCGGTCCGTGGTCGTTGTGCACTTGGGATATAATAATAATATAATAATTATAATTCCCTTCTCCCGGCTGCCTGCTGAAGTACCTCTCAATCTCATGGCTCTCAGTCACATGATCGGGTCTTTCTCACAGGCTACAAGTGAAGACAGACACATCGGGGATGCAACTGCGCGCATCCTTATCCAATTCCGAGGTGCATATTGAAGATATTGGAGGAACTGTTTACATTTACTTTTCGTCAACCAAAAAGATGAGTAGGCCTAACGAACAACAAAAGCACTAGCCTATGTCAGTCTACTGTCCCCCATAGTACAAAAGTTGACCTATTAAATTCTGTGCGATAAATAAATATTCCAAACATAAATTAATATAACCACTAGTATCATAAAAACTGTTTTAAGCAATGAGCCTGACGCAACAGATGAGAACGTTTAGCTTAAAATGTTGTTAAACAATTTGGCTATTTCTTTACATTATAAGCGCAGCAATGCGCACACAGCAGTACGCTATAAGCCCGAATGTTCCATTAGCAGGAAAACACCATTCTCAAAAGTGACCACAAATGCGGTTATGCATCAATCAATCAATCAAATGTATTTATAAAGCTCTTTTTACATCAGCCGATGTCACAAAGTGCTATACAGAAACCCAAACCCATCTCCGGGTGGAGATTATAACAGTACATGGTCAAGATGTTCAAACGTTCAAAGATGACCAGCAGGGTAAAAAAATAATAATCAAAGTGGTTGTTGAAGGTGCAACAGGTCAGCACCTCAAAAGTAAATGTCAGTTGGCTTTCATAGCCGATCATTTAGAGTTAGAGAGAGAGGGTCGAAAACAGCAGGTCCGGGACAAGGTAGCACGTCCGGTGAACATGTCAGGATTCCATAGCCACAGGAAGAACAGGTGAAACTGGAGCAGCAGCACGACCAGGTGTACTGGGGACAGCAAGGAGTCATCAGGCCAGGTAGTCCTGAGGCATGATCCTAGGGCTCAGGTACTTCGAGAGAAGAGAGAAAGAAAGAGAAAGAGAGCGAAAGAGAGAGAGAGAATTAGAGGGAGCATACTTAAATTCACAAAGGACTCCGGATAGACAGGAGAAATACTCCAGATATAACAGAGCCCCCAAAACAAACTATTGCAGCTTTAATACTGGAGGCTGAGACAGGAGGGGTCGGGAGACACTGTGGCCCCATCCGACGATACCCCCGGACAGGGCCAACCAGGCAGGATATAACCCCACCCACTTTGCCAAAGCACAGCCCCCACACCACTAGAGGGATATCTTCAAACCACCAACATACTACCCTGAGACAAGGCCGAGTATAGCCCTCGAAGATCTCCCCCACGGCACGAACCTGAAGGGGTCGCCAACACAGACAGGAAGATCACGTCAGTGACTCAACCTACTCAAGTTGGAAGGCCAGGAAGAGCACCAATAAGCCAGTGACTCAGCCCCCGTAATATTGTTAGAGGCAGAGAATCCCAGTGGAGAGAGGGAAACCGGCCAAGCAGAGACAGCAAGGGCGGTTCGTCACTCGAGCGCCTTTCCGTTCACCTTCACACCCCTGGGCCAGACTACACTCAATCATTCGACCTACCGAAGAGATGTGTCTTCAATAAAGACTTAAAGGTTGAAACTGAGTCAGCTTCTCTCACATGGAGAGACCATTCCATAAAAATGGAGTTCTATAGGAGAAAGCCCTGCCTCCAGCTGTTTGCTTAGAAATTCTAGGGACAGTAAGGAGGCCTGCGTCTAGTGACAGTAGCGTACGTGTAGGTATGTACGGCAGGACCAAATCGGAAAGATAGGTAGGAGCAAGCCCATGTAATGATTTGTAGGTTAGCAGTAAAACCTTGAAATCAGCCCTTGCCTTAACAGGAAGCCAGTGTAGAGAGGCTAGCACTGGAGTAATATGATACATTTTTTGGGTTCTAGTCAAGATTCTAGTTGTCAGATTCTACAGAAGATCTCTTTGTTTCTTGGGACCTAGAACTAGCATCTCTGTTTTGTTCGAGTTTACAAGTAGAACATTTGCCGCCATCCACTTCCTTATGTCTGAAACACAGGCTTCCAGGGAGGGCAATTTTGGGGCTTCACCATGTTTCATCGAAATGTACAGCTGTGTGTCATCCGCATAGCAGTGAAAGTTAACATTATGTTTCCGAATGACATCACCAAGAGGTAAAATATATAACGAAAACAATAGTGGTCCTAAAACAGAGCCTTGAGGAACACCGACATTTACAGTTGATTTGTCAGAGGACAAACCAATTTGGGTTTCCAATCTCTCCAAAAGAATGTGGTGATTGATGGTATCAAAAGCAGCACTAAGGTCTAGGATTACGAGGACAGATGCAGAGTCTCAGTCTGATGCCATTAAAAGGTCATTTACCACCTTCACAAGTGCAGTCTCAGTGCTATGATGGGGTCTAAATCCAGACTAAAGCGTTTCGTATACAGAGTTGCTGCTCAACAGCTTTTTCAAAATCTTTTGAGAGGAATGAGAGATTCGGTATAGGCTGATAGTTTTTTATATTTTCTGGGTCAAGGTTTGGCTTTTTCAAGAGAGGCGTTATTACTGCCACTTTTAGTGAGTTTGGTACACATCCTGTGGATAGAGAGCTGTTTATTATGTTCAACATAGGAGGGCCAAGCACAGGAAGCAGCTCTTTCAGTAGTTTAGTTGGAATAGGGTCCAGTATGCAGCTTGAAGGTTTAGAGGCCATGATTATTTTCATCAATGTGTCAAGAGATATAGTATCCTAGGTCCTGGCAGAGTTGTGCAGACTCAGGACAACTGATCTTTGCTTCCTAATGATCATGATCTTTTCCTCAAAGAAGTTAATGAATTTATCACTAATGAACTGAAAGCCGTCCTCTCTTGGGGAATGCTGCCTTTTAGTTTAATTTGCGACAGAATCAAAAAAAAAATTCTGATTGTTCATTATTTCCTCAATTAAGTTGGAAAAATAGGATGATCAAGCAGCAGCGAGGGCTCTTCGATACTGCACGGTACTGTCTTTCCAAGCTAGTCGGAAGACTTCCAGTTTGGTGTAGCGCCATTCCCGTTCCAATTTTCTGGAAGCTTGCTATCAGAGCTCGGTTATCTTCTGTATACCAGGGAGCTAGTTTCTTATGAGAAATGTTTTTTGTTTTTAGGGGTGTGACTGCATCTAGGGTATTGCGCAAGGTTAAATTGAGTTCCTCTGATAGGTGGTTAACTTATTTTTGTACTCTGACGTCCTTGGGTAGGTGGAGGGAGTCTAGAAGGGCATCTAGGAATCTTTGGGTTGTCCGAGAATTTATAGCACGGCTTTTGATGATCCTTGGTTGGGTTCTGAGCATATTATGTTATATTATTGTTATTGTTGCGATTGCAAACTTAATTAAATGGTGGTCCGATGGTCCAGGATTATGAGGAAAAACATTAAGATCCACAACATTTATTCCACGAGACAAAACTAGGTCCAGAGTATGACTGTGGCAGTGAGTAGGTCCGGAGACATGTTGGACAAAATCCACTGAGTCGATGATGGCTCCGAAAGCCAATTTGAGTGGGTCTGTGGACTTCTCCATGTGAATATGAAAATTTCCCAAATTTTTTATGTTACAGCCTTATTCAAAATGTCTAAATTAGATTTTTTCATCAATCCACACACAATACCCCATAATGACAAAGCAAAAACAGGTTTTTAGAATTTTTGGGGAAAAAAAATCTAAATAGAAATATCACATTTACACAATACCCCATGAAGTTTTTATGATTTTAGCTGTCTACCGCAGAATATTGGAGTTGAAATAAAATCATGCAGACTTTAATTTGAGGGTATTTACATCCAAATCGGGTGGACGGTGTAGGAATTACAGCACATTTTATATGTGGTCCCCCCCTTTTTAATGTTTAATCCATTGCCAGGTGTGTGTTATTCCCTCATTAGTTGTCACAAGTGTAAAGTGGAGTAGGCAGGAGGCAGTCGCAGGTTAAGAACTACTGAATTTATCACCATATTTAAAAGCGGGATGAAACCCAAAGTGCAAAATAATAAAGTACTCAGTAAATAGGAGATTCTTCTCAGAAAAACAAGCCATTTACAATGACCAACAAAGACAAATGACAGAGGGAGTATATATACAGTGATAGAGTGGGGCTGGCGTCACAAATGAATACATAAATACCACCTGAAGCTTGATGATGACTTGACCATTTGAATCAGCTGTGTAGTGCTGAGGCAAAAACTAAAATGTGCACCCCTTTGAGTCCCCAGGACCAGGACTAAGAACCACTGCTCTTCATTGGGACCTCTTCATCTGCAGACAGGCTTTCACAGCTCTCTGTATCTGAGGACAGAAAACCTCACAAGAAATAGACTACACAAAAGAACCTGCTCTATCCAGAATAGCCTACTCTCTCACTTTGACAGCTGGGCCTGCTATCCTTTCACCCTCCTCCAAAAAATACAAATGTTTACCATTATCAAGAGTGGCACTGGGGCTAAAACAATATCCTACATAGTGTGGGAAGACTGCACCTAAAAAGGCTGGAGACTCATAACGAATCGAAGAGCATGCATGGAAACTCAGAAAAAATGAAACGTCCTCTCATTGTCAACTGTGTTTATTTTCAGAAAATTTAAATATTTGTATGAACATAACAAGACTCAACAACTGAGACATAAACTGAACAAGTTCCACAGACATGTGACTAGAAGCAATTGAATAATGTGTCCCTGAACAAAGTAGGGGTCAAAATCAAAAGTAACAGTCAGTATCTGGTATGGCCACCAGATACATTAAGTACTGCAGTGCATCTCCTCATCATGGACTGCACCAGATTTGCCAGTTCTTGCTCTGAGATGTTACCCCACTCTTCCACCAAGGCACCTGCAAGACATGGGGGGAATGTCTCTAGCCCTCACCCTCCGATCCAACAGGTCCCAGACGTGCTCAATGGGATTGAGATCCGGGCTCTTTGCTGGCCAGTAAGAGTAAGCTCAGTCCAATGACAGTAAGCTCAGTCCGATGATGCTGTGACACACCACCCCAGACCATGACGGACCCTCCACCTCCAAATCGATCCCTCTTCAGAGTACAGGCCTCAGTGTAACGCTCATTCCTTCGACGATAAACGCAAATCCGACCATCACCCCTGGTAAGACAAAACCGCGACTCGTCAGTGAAGAGCACTTTTTGCCAGTCTTGTCTGGTCCAGCGACGGTGGGTTTGTGCCCATAGGCAAAGTTGTTGCCGGTGATGTCTGGTGAGCACCTGCCTTACAACAGGCCTACAATCCCTCAGTCCAGCTCCTCTCAGCCTATTGCGGACAGTCTGAGCACTGATGGAGGGATTGTGCGTTCCTGGTGTAACTCGGGCAGCTGTTGTTGCCATCCTGTACCTGTCCCACAGGTGTGATGTTCGGATGTACCGATCCTGTGCAGGTGTTGTTACACGTGGTCTGCCACTGCTTGGACGATCAGCTGTCCGTCCTGTCTCCCTGTAGCGCTGTCTTAGGCATCACACAGTACGGACATTGCAATTTATTGCCCTTGCCACATCTGCAGTCCTCATGCCTCCTTGCAGCATGCCTAAGGCACGTTCACGCAGATGAGCAGGGACCCTGGCATCTTTCTTTTGGTGTTTTTCACAGTCAGTAGAAAGGCCTCTAAGCGTCAATATAGAGACAAAGTAGAGTCACAATTCAACGGCTCAGACACGAGAGGAATGTGGCAGGGTCTACAGTCAATCACGGACTACAAAAAGAAAACCAGCCCCGTCGCGGACCACGACGTCCTGCTCCCATACAAACTAAACAACTTCTTTGCTCGCTTTGAGGACAATACAGTGCCACCGACACGGCCCGCTACCAAAACCTGCGGGCTCACCTTCACCGCAGCCAACGTGAGTAAAACATTTAAATGTGTTAACCCTCGCAAGGCTGCCGGCCCAGATGGCATCCCTGGCCATGTCCTCAGAGCATGCGCAGACCAGCTGGCTGGTGTGTTTACGGACATATTCAATCAGTCCCTATCCCAGTCTGCTGTTCCCACATGCTTCAAGAGGGCCACCATTGTTCCTGTTCCCAAGAAAGCTAAGGTAACTGAGCTAAATGACTATCGCCCCGTAGCACTCACTTCCGTCATCATGAAGTGCTTTGAGAGACTAGTCAAGGATCATATCACCTCCATCCTGCCAGACACCCTGGACCCACTCCAATTTGCTTACCGTCCCAATAGGTCCACAGACGACGCAATCGCAATCACACTGCATACTGCCCTAACCCATCTGGACAAGAGGAATACCTATGTAAGAATGCTGTTCATCGACTACAGCTCAGCATTTAACACCATAGTACCCTCCAAGCTCGTCATTAAGCTTGAGACCCTGGGTCTCGACCCAGCCCTGTGCAACTGGGTCCTGGACTTCCTGACGGGCCGTCCCCAGGTGGTGAGGGTAGGAAACAACATCTCCACCCCGCTGATAGTCAACACTGGGGCCCCACAAGGGTGCGTTCTCAGCCCTCTCCTGTACTCCCTGTTTACCCATGACTGCGTGGCCAAGCACGCATCCTACTCAATCATCAAGTTTGCTGACGACACTACAGTGGTAGGCTTGATTACCAACAACGACGAGACGGCACACAGGGAGGAGGTGAGGGCCCTCGGAGTGTGGTGTCAGGAAAATAACCTCTCACTCAACGTCAACAAAACAAAGGAGATGATCGTGGACTTCAGGAAACAGGAGAGGGAGCACCCCCCTATCCACATCGACGGGACAGTAGTGGAGAAGGTGGCATACACGGCATACACATCACAGACAAACTGAAATGGTCCACCCACACAGACAGCGTGGTGAAGAAGGCGCAACAGCGCCTCTTCAACCTCAGGAGGCTGAAGAAATTCGGCTTGTCACCAAAAACACTCACAAACTTCTACAGATGCACAATCGAGAGCATCCTGTCGGGCTGTTTCACCGCCTGGTATGGCAACTGCTCCACCCACAACCATAAGACTCTCCAGAGGGTAGTGAGGACTGCACAACGCATCACCGGGGGTAAACTACCTGCCCTCCAGGACACCTACACCACCCGATGTCACAGGAAGGCCAAAAAGATCATCAAGGACAACAACCACCCGAGCCACTGCCTGTTCACCCCGCTATCATCCAGAAGGCGAGGTCAGTACAGGCGCATCAAAGCTGGGACCGAGAGACTGAGAAACAGCTTCTATCTCAAGGCCATCAGACTGTTAAACAGCCATCACTAACATTGAGTGGCTGCTGCCAACATACTGACTTAAATCTCTAGCCACTTTAAATAATAGGAATTGGACGTAACAAATGTATCACTAGCCACTTTAAACAATTTTGTATATAATGTTTACATATCCGACATTACTCATATCAAATGTATACACTGTACTAAACCATCTCCTGAATCTTGCCTATGCCGTTCGGCCATCGACTCAAATATCTAACCACTTTAATAATTATAATTGGATGAAATAAATGTATCACTAGCCACTTTAAACGATGCCATTTATATAATGTTTACATATCCTACATTACTCATATCATATGTATATACTGTACTCCATACCATCTACTGCTTCTTGCCTACGCCGGTCAGCCATCGCTCATCCATATATTTATATGTACATACTCGTATTCATTCCTTTACTCGTGTGTATAAGGTAGTTGTTGTGAATTTGTTAGATTACTTGTTAGATACTACTGCATGGTCAGAACTAGAAGCACAAGCATTTCACTACACTCGCATTAACATCTGCTAACCTGATTTGATTTGATTTCAGTGTCCTAAGTTTTCATAACTGTGACCTTAATTGCCTACCGTCTCTTAACAACCGTTCCACAGGTGCATGTTCATTAATTGTTTCTGGTTCATTGAACAAGCATGGGAAACAGTGTTTAAACCCTTTGCAATGAAGATCTGTGAAGTTATTTGGATTTTTACAAATTATCTTTGAAAGACAGGGTCCTGAAAAAGGGACGTTTCTTTTTTTGCTGAGTTTATATGTCCTTACCAAAAGATAAGGAGTCAGTGGTAGGGTTCACTTGACGTTGTAGCAAAGCAAGATTCTCAGTAGACAGGGGGCATGGGATGTCAGGAACAATGACCCATTGTCAGTGTTTCCAGATTCCAGATTATCCTCCTGATAAAGCAGGTCCTCCACCTGCTGAATCTGGAATGCTCAAACAAATCTGTATTAAGTGATGATCAATTTGGCAGTCAATTTGGAGTGTTTATATGTGGTGTAAATCTTAAAATTAACAGCTGACATCTTAAGGGTTTTTTAATTAATGGATGTGAGACAGGTTCCCTGTACAACAAGACAGGCAGAGAGGAAGAGAGAAAAATAACAGAGAACAGTTTAATTACTTCTGGTTATGGACACTTTTGCCAGCAATAAAGCTTCCACGGCCTGTTCCTCTGGCAGTGAAAATACATCTGGCAATACCTACATTTTCGACCCCTTGATCAGCTCGCACTCTGAAAATAGCTTCTGTTTTGTAGATATGAAAGCAATAACTGAGATATGACCGTTCAATCTAAAGCAGCAATGTCATTTTCAGGATACGTCAACACAGCACAGAAAGCTTAACAACAGACTGGTATTGTGGTTGTTCATTAGGTGATGGGAAATATGCAATATGCATACAAAATAATATACTTACCTTCCTTGAAAATCCATCTATACCGCCAAAGATGACAATGTTGTATCTTGGAAAAAAAGCTCTGACGTTCTGGTCTAACTCTTCATCTGTCATATCAGAATAGCATTCCCTGACAGACATAGTGTTCTTTCATCCTTCTGTAAACAAAGCTAACCGTTACATTGTCATGAAATATGATTATATATCGACTATGAAACCAATAGGACATGGCCTGCTTATGAGTTGCCATGAAAGAAAGTTAGATTAATTAAACTGAAAATGGCAAGATCAGGCATTCGTAGCAAAATGTTTTTGGTTAGCTTGAGAATAATAATTGCATGATTTATCATTCTACAGTATGTATGCATCTATGTAATATAGTAGAACCGACACTGAATTGCAGGAGCTAACTACTAGCTATGCATAAGTTGGTAGGTGCCGTACGTGTCCGCTATGACTTCCTTTGTGTCGGAAAGAAAGGCTGAACAGTATTTGTTGTAGCCAAACTGACACTCAAAAAATTGCCAAAATTGAGGGTGGTTGATAGCAAAATTAAATCGGAGTTTTGTTTTCAAATACATTTTTTGTTCTCAAAATATTTTTGGTGAATAAAATGCATAAATATTTTGCACTTTTTTTTTACTTTGAAGGCTCGTTTTTGCTTTCAGAATTTTTTTGTTGTTGATTGAAAATAAAAAGTTTTGCTCTCGACATAAATACAACAATTTGTTGCAAGTTGGGGAGGGGGGCAAATAGCTGAACAATAAACTATTCAACCTTTACTAGAGAATAGACTAATAGCCGAGCTTTAGGAGCTTCCCTCCTGAGATGTGTGCAAACCTGATGGCCAACTACAAGAAACGTCTGACCTCGGTGATTGCCAACAAGGGTTTTGCCACCAAGTACTAAGTCATGTTTTGCAGAGGGGTAAAATACTTATTTCCCTCATTAAAATGCAAATGAATTTATAACATTTTTCACTTGCGTTTTTCTGGATTTTTTTGTTGTTATTCTGTCTCTCACTGTTCAAATAAACCTACCATTAAAATTATAGACTGATCATTTCTTTGTCAGTGGGCAAACGTACAAAATCAGCAGGGGATCAAATACTTTTTTCTCTCATTGTAGATACTTTTGTACCTGTTGTTTCCAGCATCTTCACAAGGTCCTTTGCTGTTGTTCTGGGATTGATTTGCACTTTTCGCACCAAAGTACGTTCATCTCTAGGATACAGACCTTCCTGAGCGGTATGACGGCTACGTGGTCCCATGGTGTTTATTCTTGAATACTATTGTTTGTACAGATGAACGTGGTACCTTCAGGCGTTTGGAAATTGCTCCCAAGGATGAACCAGACTTGTGGAGGTCAACAAAAACAAATAGAGGTCTTGGCAGACTTCTTATGATTTTCCCATGATGTCAAGCAAAGAGGCACTGAGTTTGAAGGTAGGCCTTGAAATACATCCACAGGTACACCTCCAATTGACTCAAATTATGTAAATTAGCCTGTCAGAAGCTTCTAAAGCCATTACATCATTTTCTGGATTTTTCCAAGCTGTTTAAAGGCACAGTCAACTTAGAGTATGTAAACTTCTGACCCACTAGAATTGTGATACAGTGAATTCTAGGTGAAATAATCTGTCTGTAAACAATTGTTGGAAAAATTACTTGCGTCATGCACAAAGTAGATGTCCTAACCGATTTTGCCGAAACTATAGTTTGTTCACAAGAAATTTGTGGAGTGGTTGAAAAACGAAGAGTTTTATTGACTTCAACCTTAGTGTATGTAAACTTCCGACTTCAACCCTATCTACCTAACGTCAAACTTGACAGTATATTAACTATAGGCTAACTACCCAACGTTTATTGACTTGATTATTCCTGTCATTCTTAGCTTAGCTAAATGGTATAGTCGTTGTGCGTTCTCAATGGACATTCGGGTGCTTTCGTAAATTCGCTCTGCCTTTTTACTCCGATTTCAGAGCACTCTCGTCTGAGTGTACTGGACCCCCGTTGAATATGGCCGGTGTCAGTAAACGTCGGCAAAAAATGTAATTGTTTCCAGCAGCACAGTTACAGTCACCAACACTCTGGATAACACGAAATCTGCCTAACCAGCTCTGCTAGGGCGAGTGGTCTCATCACATAGACCGGACGTCCTGGGCCAAGGTGGGCCACCAGTACTTTGCGGAGAGACAGTCGATAGTACGGGCTATACCCGGGTGCCCCGACACAGGTGCTGTGTGTGCCCAGGCGAGGAGACGGTCCCCACACAGCAGAGGGCACATAGGTACGCCCTTCGGGACAGTGGGCAAGTGAGGGCTCCTCCTCGGGACGTTCTTTAATCCTGGCCGGTAGGAGAGGGTAAAGTCAAACATGGCGAGGAATAGGGCCCACCTGGCCTGACGTGGGTTCAGTCTCTTCGCTGCTCGAATATACTCTAGGTTCCGGGGGTCCGTCCAAACCTGGAATGGGTGTTGAGCACCCTCCAGCCAGTGTCGCCATGTTTTCAGTGTCTTCTTGACGGCCAGCAACTCACGATCCCCCACGTCGTATTTCCGCTCCGCAGGAGACAGCTTCCGTGAGTAGAAGGCGCATGGATGGAGTTTAGGCGGTGATCCAGTGCGTTGGGAAAGAACAGCCCCTACTCCAACCTCAGAGGCATCCACCTCCATATTGAAGGGCAGAGACGGGTCAGGATAAACCAGAACAGGTGCGTTCGTAAAACGTTCCTTGAGCGCACAGAAGGCTTCATTGGCCTCCTCAGTCAAGCGCAGCTGTCGAAGACCTCCCTTCAGGAGGGAGGTGAGAGGTGCCACCACTGTGCTGAAAACCCTAATGATGCGCATTAAATAGTTGGCAAAACCTAGGAAGCGCTGCACCTCCTTCATGTTGGATGGAACAGGCCAAGACCATACTGCACTGACCCTCTGCTCTTCCATCTCCACTACCGCGGTGGATATCCGATAGCCCAGGAAGGAGACCGCCTGCTTGGAGAAAAGGCACTTCTACGCCTTGGTGTACAGGTGATGCCCTATCAGCTTCTCCAAAACCGACCTGACATGAGAGACATGTTACTCGCGTATAGTGCAGTACACCAAGAAGTTGTCTATGTACACCACTACACAGCGACCCAAAATGTCTCTAAACACCTTGTTAATAAAGGATTGAAACACAGAGGGTGCATTTGTCAGGCCGTAGGGCATTAACCCTGTATTCGTAGTGCCTGGTGCTGGTGCTGAAGGCGGTCTTCCATTCATCCCCCTCTCTGATGCGCACCAGGTTGTAGGCACTGCGTAAATCCAATTTGGTAAAGTACTGAGCACCGTGCATCTGCTCGATCACAGTGGGTATAAGAGGCAGGGGATAACTGCTTACAATCAAAAATTAAAGCAGAAAGCACCAGTGACTAGATCAATAAAAAAAGTGGTCAGATGAAGCAGATTCTAAGCAATAGGACTGTTTTGCTAGCACAGACTGGAATATGTTCCGGGATTCTTCCGATGGCATTGAGGAGTACACCACATCAGTAATTGGCTTCATCAATAAGTGCATCGATGATGTCGTCCCCACAGTGACCGTACATACCCCAACCAGAAGCCATGGATTACAGGCAACATCCGCACTGAGCTAAAGGCTAGAGCTGACGCTCAAGGAGCGGGACTCTAACCCGGAAGCTTATAAGAAATCCCTCTATGCCCTCTGATGAACCATCAAACAGGCGTCAAAAGAGGACTAAGATCAAATCGTACTACACCGGCTCTGACGGAGTAGTACGATTCGGGTCAGCCTCAGCTCCGGAGGGCATGCAAACCATTACAGACTACAAAGGGAAGCACAGCCGGGAGCTGCCCAGTGACACAAGCCTACCAGAGGAGCTAAACTACTTCTATGCTTGCTTCGAGGCAAATAACACTGAAACATGCATGAGAGCACCAGCTGTTCCGGAAGACTGTGTGATCACGCTCTCCGCAGCCGATGCGAGTAAGACCTTTAAACAGGTCAACATTCACAAGCCAGACGGATTACCAGGACTGGAGCATGTGCTGACCAACTGGTAAGTCTCTTCACTGACATTTTCAATCTCTCCCTGTCCTAGTCTGTAATACCATGTATTAAGCAGACCATCGTAGTGCCTGTGCCAAGAACACTAAGGAAACCTGCCTAAATGACTACCGGCCCATAGCACTCACTCCTGTAGCCATGAAGTGCTTTGAAAGGCTGGTCATGGCTCACATTAACACCATTATCCCAGAAACCCTAGAGCCACTCGGATTTGCATACCACTCCAACAGATCCACAGATGATGCAATCTCTATTGCACTCCACACTGCCCTCTCACACCTGGACAAAAGGAACACCTATGTGAGAATGCTATTCATTGACTACAGCTCAGCGTTCAACACCATAGTGCCCTCAAAGCTCATCACTAAGCTATGGACCCTGGGACCAAACACCTCCCTCTGCAACTGGATCCTGGACTTTCTGACGGACCGCCCCAAGGTGGTGAGCGTAGGCAACAACACGTCTGCCACGCTGATCTTCAACACTGGGGCCCCTCAGGGGTGTGTACTTAGTCCCCTCCTGTACTCCCTGTTCACCCACGACTGCATGGCCAAACACGACTCCAACACCATCATTAAGTTTGCTGACGACACAACAGTGGTAGACCTGATCACCGACAATGATGAGACAGCCTATAGGGAGTAGGTGAGAGATCTGACCGTGTGGTGCAAGGACAGCAACCTCTCCCTCAACGTGATCAAGACAAAGGAGATTATTGTAGACTACAGGAAGAGGAGGACAGAGTACGCCCCCGATCTCATCGACGGGGCTGTAGTGGAGCAGGATGAGAGCTTCAAGTTCCTTGGCGTCCACATCACCAATAAACTAACATGGTCCAAGCACACCAAGACAGTCGTGAAGAGGGCACGACAAAACATATTCCCCCTCAGGAGACTGAAAAAAATTGGCATGGATCCTCAGATCCTCAAAAGGTTTTACAGCTGCATCATCGAGAGCATCCTGACGGGTTGCAACACTGCCTGGTATGGCAACTGCTCGGCCTCTAACCGCAAGTCACTACAGAGGGTAGTGCGTACGGCCCAGTACATCACCATGGCCAAGCTTCCTGCCATCCAGGACCTCTATACCAGGTGGTGTCAGAGGAAGGCCCTAAAAATTGTCAAAGACTCCAGCCACCCTAGTCATAGACTGTTCTCTCTGCTACCGCACGGCAAGCAGTACCGGAGGACCAGCTTCTACCCCCAAGCCATAAGACTCCTGAACATCTAATCAAATGGTTACCTAGACTATTTGCATTGCCCCCCCCCTCCCCCCAACCTCTTCTACGCTGCTGCTACTCTGTTATTATCTATGCATTGTCACTTTAATAACTACCTACATGTATATATTACCTCAATTACCTCGACACCGGTGCCCCCGCACATTGACTCTGTACCGGTACCCCCTGTATATAGCCTCCACATTGACTCTGTACCGGTACCCCCTGTATATAGCCTCCACATTGACTCTGTACCGGTACCCCCTGTATATAGCCTCCACATTGACTCTGTACCGGTACCCCCTGTATATAGCCTCGCTTGTTATTGTACTGCTGCTCTTTAATTATTTGTTATTATTTGTTATTCTCTTACTTTTTTTAGGTATTGTCTTAAAACTGCATTGTTGGTTAAGGGCTTGTAAGTAAGCATTTCACTGTTGTATTCAGTGCATGTGACATATACAATTTGATTTGATTTGATTCTTTCCTTTACACTGAGCAGCTACTGTACATGTCTCATTCTTTGGCATTTAAAACACTGCAGTGCATATGGGACAAATTCTCTAACATTGAAACTAAGGAATCCTATATGTACTTTTCCAGGCAAAACCTTCTCAAACCTCAGCATCACTGATAGGCTTTCACTACTTTGACCTACTTTCCTACTGATCAACCTTTTGACCTCAATCACTCTGCCTCCCTCATCTATGGAAATAGATATTGCGGACCCCAGTGATGACTCCCCTCAATCTAGCATTATTACCAGGGACATGGCTTTCAATCTTCTTCCCATTTAAGCTTTTCCATTTTCAGAATCTTCTCTTGCTGAGCCTGGCTACCACAAAATATTAACAATCTACCATTTCCAATGAACCGAGCTAAGTTGACTTCACCTACCTCTTTCTCTATGGGATTAGTTAGTCAGTTAGGGTGTAAGTGAGGCCCTGTGGTCTCATCAAAACCCTCACTACTTTCCACTCTAACACATCAGTACCCTTGCTTCATACCTTGGCCGTCTTTATGCTTTCTTTACTAGACGATCCACTGCTGCTTTCTGTATCATGATCTCTCTTCTTCCTATGTCTTTCCACTACCGACCTTTACCCTCATCCTCCCGCTCCATATCATCAGAACTGACACCCATATTGTTCACATTCCAGCACAGCTGTTGCTTCAACAACTTTATGTCCGTTTCCTCCATCTTGTCCACACTACTTGCCGCCATTTCCGACTATCCGACCCAAACACCTTTCTTATAAATGCCCCTTTTCAATCAATAAAAAACCTGAAGACAGAGGGGTGGCAGGAATTGGAGATCTGGAATCTAAGATGACTGCCTGTGATTGGCTGACCCCACAGTGTGATAAGGCACCTGGCAACCTGGTCCCTAACAACAAAACAGTTTGGTTAGGGCCAGAGGTGTGAAGGGCCAGTTACATATTTTGTCTCTGAGAGATTGCTGTGAGATGGTGTGCTAAGAGTCACCGGCAGGTCATTCTGTAACACCATTTGTAAAGCCGAAATTTGTATGGCGGTGTTGGCTTGCATCAGTTCCATTGAGGGTCTGGTTCTGAATAATTTTGATTTAAAATCCATGAAAAATGTATTGAGGATAAGAGTTTTAAATTCAATTTCATATAACCGGATTATTTCTATCAAATCAACATGACTTTTGATGCAAATCAAAGGTTGTAAAAATAGGCCAGATGTTTTTAGAACATAATTGTGAATGAGATTTAAATGCATTTCTTATTTTCATTTTTTACATTTTCATTCATTTTTTATTTTTTACCTCCTTTTTCATGGTAGTTACAGTCTTGTCTCATCGCTGCAACTCCCATACAGACTCTGGGAGGCGAAGGTCGAGAGCCGTGCATCCTCCGAATCATAATCCAACCAAGCCACACTTGGAGGCCTAAATGCATTTTTATATGATTTGATTATTTCTGTCAAATCAACACTTTACTTTATCTGTCCAATCTCTAACAAAAACATACGCTCGTGAACGATCCTTCATAGTAATCAGAGAGGAATGGAATAGCACATATCTGTTGAACGTCTGATATAGAACCTACTTTACCTTGTTGGAAGACCATGCAGTTTATTAGGCTACAGATGAAATACCTTTATGGACTTCACAGTTTGGTGAATGAGCAAGGAGATGAGCTTGATGCTCCTTTCCAATAAATATTGAGGGTCTTGTTCTTGTGACATGATGATCGATGTTTGGCTTCGGTTTGGCAATACAAATAACATTGCTCATATCCATAATAAGCTCAATGTACTGTAGGTAACCTACCCAAACTGCATCTGCTAGCTGTTGGCTAGAGCGCATTTGCCAAGACCAGAGTGGGCACATTTGCTATACAACGCAACAGTGTTTGTGACAACCATAAGTAGAGCTGGAAATGCGATGGGAACCAATTTAACTTCTATTTTTCATTCAGTACATAAAAGTAATTTTTATGTGCACTACGTCATCACACAGCCTTTTAACCGCAAAAAAAAGTAACTTTGATGGAAAAATCTCTCTGGTGGGAAAATGTGCATATTGTTTCATGCAGGTTTTTGAATATTCACATGAAAATCTGTCACAAATTGGAAGGAAGCCTAGCTAAAGAGGCAAGTTGGGGAGAAGTCCAATTAACTTAAAAAAAAAAAATTAATATGGAAATGATTGTGAATTTGAAATATATTAATTGTACACTAGTGAAATACAGTTTGCGGAAAGTGTGGTCCCAGCAAACTAAGCTTGTTTTCTATTTGAGTTGCAAAGAATCACACAACAATTTGTTATTTACAAATCTGTTCACTTTGATAAACGCAACAATTTTACAAATTTTACTGAGTTACAGTTCATATGATGAAATCAGTCAACTGAAAGAAATACATTAGGCTCTAATCTATGGATTTCTCATGACTGGGAATACAGATATTCACCTGTTGTTCACAGATACCTTAAAACCTCAACGGGATCGGTGTCCCCCCCGGGACTGTTGAGCTAATGTGCGCTAATGTGATTAGCATGACAACATTTCCCAGGACATAGACATATCTGATATGGGCAGAAAGCTTAAATTCTTGTTAATCTAACTCCACTGTCCAATGTACAGTAGCTATTACAGTGAAAAAATACCATGCTATTGTTTGAGGAGAGTGCACAACATCAAAAAACCTTTATCACGGCAACTGGTTTGATACATTCACCTCTGAAGGTAAATAATGTACTTAATCCGCAAACTTGTTCAAACAACTTAACATGTGTAAAAAATTTGTTCATATGGAAATTAATGATTAACAAGAATTTAAGCTTTCTGCCCATACAGTGAGGGAAAAAAGTATTTGATCCCCTGCTGATTTTGTACGTTTGCGCACTGACAAAGAAATTATCAGTCTATAATTTTAATGGTAGGTTTATTTGAACAGTGAGAGACAGAATAACAACAAAAAAATCCAGAAAAACACATGTGAAAAAATTTATAAATGGAATTGCATTTTAATGAGGGAAATAAGTATTTGACCCCTCTGCAAAACATGACTTAGTACTTGGTGGCAAAACCCTTGTTGGTAATCACAGAGGTCAGACGTTTCTTGCAGTTGGCCACCAGGTTAGCACACATCTCAGGAGGGATTTTGTCCCACTCCTCTTTGCAGATCTTCTCCAAGTCATTAAGGTTTTGAGGCTGACGTTTGGCAACTCAAACCTTCAGCTCCCTCCACAGATTTTCTATGGGATTAAGGTCTGGAGACTGGCTAGACCACTCCAGGACCTTAATGTGCTTCTTCTTGAGCCACTCCTTTGTTGCCTTGGCTGTGTGTTTTGGGTCATTGTCATGCTGGAATACCCATCCACGACCCATTTTCAATGCCCTGGCTGAGGGAAGGAGGTTCTCACCCAAGATTTGACGGTACATNCAGCTGCCTTGAGATCATTGACAAGATCCTCCCGTGTAGTTCTGGGCTGATTCCTCACCGTTCTCATGATCATTGCAACTCCATGAGGTGAGATCTTGCATGGAGCCCCAGGCCGAGGGAGATTGACAGTTCTTTTGTGTTTCTTCCATTTGCGAATAATCGCACCAACTGTTGTCACCTTCTCACCAAGCTGCTTGGCGATGGTCTTGTAGCCCATTCCAGCCTTGTGTAGGTCTACAATCTTGTCCCTGACATCCTTGGAGAGCTCTTTGGTCTTGGCCATGGTCGAGTTTGGAATCTGATTGATTGATTGCTTCTGTGGACAGGTGTCTTTTATACAGGTAACAAACTGAGATTAGGAGCACTCCCTTTAAGAGTGTGCTCCTAATCTCAGCTCATTACCTGTATAAAAGACCTGGGAATTTCATTTCTTAACTTTTTTCACATGCGTTTTTCTGGATTTTGTTGTTGTTATTCTGACTCACACTGTTCAAATAAACCTACCATTAAAATTATAGACTGATCATTTCTTTGTCAGTGGGCAAACGTACAAAATCAGCAGGGGATCAAATACTTTTTTTCCCTCACTGTATAAGGGAAGCTAATTATCCATCACTTACGACATTCCTGGGAGTGTGTAAACTTACATTTTGTATTACCATATCATTTTTGTATGTTCTCTATAGTTATATACTTGAAAACGTATCAATTGACCAATTCGGCACATTTGAGCAGACTTGATACAACATTTTGAACAGCAATGCAATGGTTCATTGGATCAGTCTAAAACTTAGCACATACGCTGCTGCCATCTAGTGTTCAAAGTCTAAATTGCACCTAGACTCCTAAGTGTAATAATGGCCATTCTCTTGCATTTCAAAGATGATTGAAAAAAACAAAAAGAAATGTCAAACGCATGTTTTTTTCTGTGCATTATCTTTTAACAGATCTAATGTGTTATATTCTCCAACATTAATTTCACATTTCCACAAACTTCAAAGTGTTTCCTTTCAAATTGTATCAAGAAAATGCATATCCTTGCTTCAGGTCCTGAGCTACAGGCAGTTAGATTTGGGTATGTCATTTTAGGTGAAAATTTCGAAAAGGGTCTGATCCTTAAGAGGTTTTTAAAATAAATGGGCCTCACAATGGGCCTCAGGATCTCGTCACGGTATTTCTGTTTATTCAAAATGCAATTGTGTTCGCTGTTCGTAGCTTATGCCCATACCATTACCCCATCACCACCATGGGGCACTCTGTTCACAACATTGATATAAGCAAACCGCACGCCCACATGGCGCCACACACGTGGTCGGCGGCTGTGAGGCCGGTTGGACGTATTGCCAAATTCTCTAAAACTGAGATGTAGGTGGCTTATGGTAGAGAAATGAACATGAAATTCTCTGCAACAGCTCTGGTGGTCATTCCTGCAGTCAGCATGTCAATTACACGCTCCCTCAAAACTTGAGACATCTGTGGTATTTTGTTGTGTGACAAAACTGCAGATTTTAGAGTGGCCTTTTATTGTCCCCAGCACAAGGTGCAACGGTGTAATGAATATCATGTTTAATCAGCTTCTTGATATACCACACCTGTCAGGTGGATGGATTATCTTGGCAAAGGAGAAATGCTCACTAAGAGGGATGCAAACTAATTTGTGGCCAAAATTAGAGAGAAATAAGCTTTTTGTTGCGTATGGAAAATTTCTGGGATCTTTTATTTCAGATCATGAAACATGGGACCAACACTTTACATGTTGCATTAATATTTTTGTTCAGTGCTACACATTGATATCAGGGTGACAGAAGTCCCAAAGAAACCATAAAACAACATCTGTAAACATTCTAAAAACACCCCTAGCCTTGGTCTAAAAATAACAAAAACAGCCTTACTTTCCCAATGTTGTGGCAACATTAGGAGAATGTTGTGTGCTGGTTGGGAAATGGTGGATAGGCAGTGCTACAGTGCACACTCCAGAAGCACATTCATTCAGTTGGTTTAACAAATCATCTGAACACAAATTCAAAGTCAATGACATTATTCGGATCATTCTTACTGTAGAAAATGGATAAGCAACCCTACCATATTGGCAATGTTAGCAACCATTTTGTGCAATATTGGGTAAAAGCGTTTTGTAACGTAGGGGCGGCTAACGTGTGGGCAGTGTTATCGAGGTGAGCAGTGGTTTGCTATGAACAGGAGTCACATTAATGGATAATTGTCACTGTAGAAGGTTGACTGGGGTTGTCTGAGCAGGATGGTATAGAATTAGCTTATGAGTGCAGAATGATGAGATGCTATGACACTTGACACGTAACAGGCAGAGTAGGGGAGAAAGGCTGGCAAACAGGGACAGAAGTGCAACAACAAGGGGTTTGACTGTCATTCTACTTATTTTTTCAATATTATGACATCAATGATTCTAAATCTATAAAGCCCCCTTGGAGGTGTAAATTCTGAAGTTATTATGCATCTCAAAATGACAAATAAAGCATTATTTGGTTCTCGTAGAGTAGGTAAATAGGTGCACACTTCTAGATATCCTTTCTTCATTTGATTAGATCAGGGTTGCCATTTTGGACGCAGACCAGGGTTTTTCATTTGCCAAAACAAACTTCTACTTCTATTTTTTCTTCCTGGATGGAAATACAACAATCAAGTTATTTTGTTCACCCACAAAGGGGCATTAGATGCCCACGAAATACTCAGCCAATCCAGAACAACTGTTCTCAGTTCTCATTGGTCCATGGTGGGCTGGACGATTGACTCAGAAGACTGCTAGTCTGGCTAGTCTCTGTGTGTCACCGCACGACCTCTGTGGCCCAATGTATCTAGTCCATGTCTTGTTGAGGTAATCTCTGGGTCGCCCTTAGTTGTCACGCATCATGCTATGAACTCGTAGCTTCCTGCAATTAGCCACTCTTCTTCTCAGAGCTTCATGCAGTCTCCTCAGTTTCTCTTCAAGTCCATTTTCAACTAGTCCACATAGAGTGCAGTAGGTTCGGTGTGTGTATGTGTGTGTGGTAGTGCAGCTGAAGGCAGGCATGCAGAGACAATCTTCAGTAATGAGAGAGTAGCTGCTCTCTTCTCTGTCCCTCAGTCACAACCTGAGAGACAGAGACAGGACAACAGCGCCTCACAGTGGAATGACTACGCTTATAGCTTATATACACATAGGGAAAGAGGGATATCGCCACAACTGTGAGTTTGTGGTTTTTTTTGCAGACAGTCCATTGTATGATGTATGTGTGTGATTTCTTGGATGTGCTGTCACAGGGAATTCTGTGCTCCTGTGCGTGTTTGAGCGAGTAAAGGGTATTTACATTAGTTGCAAGATTCCATTTAGTTATGGCAGTGTCAAACATGTATACATGTCTGTCAATGTCCATCAGTCCATGATTTAGAGATTGTCTGAAGGGATTGCACATGATAAAGTAGTCAGTTATATTGTTATACATGCTGTGCTTGTGAATACTATTGTGTTTTCTGTATTTACCACCTGTGTGTGGTCCTGTGTGTGTTTCTGACTGTAATATGATCTCTCTTATTATCTCAGTCAGTGCTTGCTGGTACTCCTTCAGCCCCCCGGGTGCAGTTGAGAGTGCTGAACCCAGGCAGGGTGACCCGTCCGTGGGTGTAGATGTCCCTGTCGAGCCCCTGGTTCATCCTCTTGACCAGGTTCTTCTCGTAGAGCAGGGGGTGGTAGGCCCCCAGAGTGCAGGCTGCGTCGTAGAAGCGCTGGTAGTAGTGACACAGTTCCGTCTTCCTCTGAGATGGCAGGAATTCATACACGTGTACTACCTCACACAGGGACATCATCAAAACCGTACCTGGAGGGAGGGGAGAGGGAGGGGGTTTAGTTAAATGTAAACTGGGTCTAAACTAATAACTATGCTAACGCTAGCTTGTCAAGCCTATAGAGTTGCTACAAGCTTAGTGGCTCAGTATTGAGATGGCTGTACTGGTTTATGGTTAATTTAGTTATTTAACGGTTAAAACAAGCTTCCTTATATGTGTATACATTTTTATTGAAACTTAGTACATGAGGTTAATATAAGCTAGTATGACTGTATTAGCTAGTATGACTGTATTAGCTAGTAAGCTAATGTATTAGCTAGTATTTCTGTACAGAGATTGTATAGAATTAGAATTGAAGAAGATCAAAGAAGATCCAATCACACTGGGCCATTGTTTGAGGGTCTCCATCTAAGAATCAACATATAAAGGATAACAGGCAGTGTCGGAGATACATCGCCTGTGAAAAGAGGCTGCTTGTTGTTCACACCAACCGACACTTCCAGGTGGGAATGGCCGTTCTACTCATTCGAAATCTATGGGACAATGGCTGTGGTACAGTATGTATATGTACGTACAGTGGATTCGGAAACTATTCAGACCCCTTCCCTTTTTCCACATCAATCTACACACAATACCCCATAATGACAAAGCAAAACCTGTTTTGCAATTGATACAAAAAAACAACAGAAATATCACATTTACATAATTATTCATACCCTTTACTCAGTACTTTGTTGAAGCACCTTTGGCAGCGATTACAGCCTCAAGTCTTCTTGGGAATTTGCTAAAAGCTTGGCACACCTGTACAGTAGCGGATTTAGGTATGGTCGACGTGGGCAGCCGCCCAGGGTGGCATCTTGCCGGGGGCGGCACGGGGATCCGCACAAAATATTTCGGAATGGTGACATTTGGGTCAATTAACCTTGTCAGAGTGGGCGCCCTGATTCTAGTTTGTGAGCTAGGCAGGCTAATGCCTGGGAAGGTCTCCCACTCAGAAGTGCGAGATGGGGAGGGGGGCGGGGTATGTTGACCTCAGGTCTCCCCACTGGAAGCCCGAGGGAGGGGGTGCGGGGGAATCTATCAAATAGCGCACCTCTAACTTTGTACAGTAGAAATGCAATTAGTAAAATCAGTCACAATACGAAATGCTACCAAATAAACCACAATTCATTCATAATACTGTGAATATATAGTTTCACAGGCATATTTATTTATTTTTTTCTGGTTTGTGTGAAATTGTTAAGAATAATATAAAACCAGTCTGCACACCACCAAGGTGAATTGGTTTAGTCTGGACTCTTGGTTGACAGTGTTGAGGAATGGGTAGTGTATTGATGCTCGAGGGCCAAATCAAAACAAATGGATAAGAAAAGGTCTAAGCCATCAGGTGCCCAGTTTAGGAAATAGAGGAAAGAAGTAGAGGAGAAACGCACAACAGATAAGGGTATGCAGCTATGTCATCTCTTTATGAGTTTAATTTTATGTGTAATACCCTGGTTAAAACCAAGTAGAGTTATTTGTATAATTAATTAGTATTACATTTTAACAGCCGATTTAAATTGATTATTAATTGTATTATTGTTAATGCTTTTATGTTGAGGAAATATTTAGTTAAAGTATACGTGAATAAGTTGGTTTACTTTCAAATGAATGTTTGACCAATAAGGTTGCTTGTTAAGTTGTGGCCAATGGGAGAGTTGACCTGGTTAACGGGCGGCCTGGGATGTAAAAAAGAGAGAGGGAAAAGACGTTAAGACCGTTGCTAGACCGTTGGTTGAGAAGAGATGCTGAGATTATGATCGTTGGTGAAGAGGAATAATTTAGAGAAGACACAGCTACTTATAAAAATATGAAGGGAAATACCTATTTTATTTTATAGGAGAGTTATTGTATATTTTTGTTGAGAGGGGACTCTGAAGACTGAAGCTACCGTTTCATTGTGGAGGTTGACAGCCTGGAAGTTAGCCTAGCATCGTGAGACNATCTACATTCGTGAGTAACCACAAGGTGAGGTGCTTCTGGACTTTGTGTGTCCACATTATTTTTTTGGAGCTCCCAACGCGCGCCAACGGGTAAAACAAGCAAGCTTTAAATAATTTGGACATGGGTTGTGCACACTCATTGGGTTTTATTATTTTCATTTCTGTTAATGTTGTGATATAAAAATTGTAATAATACACATTTGAACTGTATTTAAGTTGTCTTGGTGGAGTCATTGAATGTTTTAATTTAATTGAATGCATGGGATAGATCCTGAAACAATAACAGAAATCCATAATCATTTCAACTGAAGTTAATACCCTATTGTCATAACCCTAGATAGTTTACAATAGGAATTCTTATTGGAGATGTCCTTCTCACCTAGCATCCCATGCTGTTGAAATACTCTACGTAAGCTAATATCGTGGGAGTCAAACTCGAGCCTGGTGAGGGAGTTACATATGCATGTAATGAAATGGGCTAGTATAACACTTATGTTTGTTAGCCTATGTTGCTTGCTATGGTATTGTCAGGATTGTGGGTACTGGTTCAGGGAGTCAGGCGTAGGAGAGCAGAGATGTGTGAACAAGGTATTTAATAATACAACAGCACCAGTACACAAACGATACAAGGTGCGGGAAAATTACCGGTCTCACAAAGTAACGGGCGTAAAACACAGAACCCGGCAAACAATCAACCAGCCGTATCGTAACAAAACTGATGAATGAATATATAATTGGGGAATTGAAACCAGGTGTGTAGAAACAAAGACAAAACAAATGGAAAAATTATAAGTGGATCGGCGATGGCTAGAAGACCGGTGATGTCGACCGCCGAACGCCGCCCGAACAAGGAGAGGGACCGACTTCGGCGGAAGTCGTGACAGGTATTACACATTGGGCGACAATATTCCGTTTTCTGTCCAACTAGCTTACATAACATTGGATATAATTTCACACAGTTTCATCATGATAATGTGTGTAGCCTGCAGCAAAACGATTAACTAACTAATGAATTACTAATTAACCTAACTAGCACATTATTATTAACCTAACTAGCACATTATCATTTCATTGAGGTGACATCAAAGGGTTTTTGTGATCGTATTGACTAAGTCCTGAGCTCAGTAAGGGGAATTTCCAATGTTGTAGGCTAACTTAAAACATGGAAAGAACTGGCAATGAGGATCAAAAAAGGGTAAACAATTGATAAGCATGAGATGGCTGTCACGATCTTCAAAAACGGACCAAGGCGCAGCGTGCCGGGTTGAGTGAAACATGTTTATTAGTTTAACTCACCGAAACAAAACCAAGAAACAAAGATCGGACATGCACTGTGTGGCGCATAGACACCTACAAACAAAGTTAACTTCCCACACAGGAGGTGGGAAAAGGGGCAACTTAAGTATGGTTCCCAATCAGAGACAACGATAGACAGCTGTCCCTGATTGAGAGCCATGCCCAGCCAAAACAAAGAAATACAAATTAGAACATAGAATGCCCACCCCAAATCACACCCTGACCAAACCAAAATGAGACATACAAAGGCTCATACAGGTCAGAGCGTGACAATGGCACTTATGGAGGCTGAGAGGACAAGATGGAGAGAGGTGTTGATACGTCTGACTGCTATTGTGCAGTCTCTGGCAATTAGATATCTGGCACTAAGGGGACAAACAGAAACACTGTACTCTCCATCAAATGGAAATTTCCTCAAAGAGGTTGAACTGATGGCACAATTTGATCCAGTCATTAAAGAGCAACTTAACCGTGTCCAAAAAGGGACCTCTGTAAGGACAGATGCCGGAGACGAGAAGTAGTTAGGAACAGACAAAGAGCAAGACAGAAACAGCGTCAGCACACGGATACACAATGGCAAACGAAAATCAATGCAGCAGTGGGGAACAGAGATGGGGAACTGACAAATATAGGGGATGTAATAAACAGGTGATTGAGTCCAGGTGAGTCCAATAATACACTGATGCGCGTGACGAGGGGAAGGCAGGTGTGCGTAATGATGGTGGCAGGAGTGCGCAATGCTGGGGAGCCTGGCGCCCTCGAGTGCCAGGGGGAAAGAGCGGGAGCAGGCGTGACAACCTCGAGTCACACCACCAGTTACCTTGGCCACCAAATACAGAATGAATTCATTGATTTGTTGAGCAGCAAGGTCTTATCAATAATGGTGAGTGACATCAAGCTGGCAAAATTCCTCTCTATCATTCTAGATTGCACCTCACATGTCAGCCACATTGAAAAGTTGTCAGTTGTGATTAGAATTGTGTCACTGCAGGAGGAGCCCCACATAAAGGAACATTTTATGGGGGTTTTGTAGGCAGAGGAGTCCACGGGCCAACATTTGGCATCCCTGATTCTCAAAAGATTAGAGGAGCTAAAAATTCCCTTTGAGGACTGCAGACGACAATCTTACGATAATGGGGCCAACATGAGAGACAAAAACAATGGTGTCCAAGCCAGACTCCTGGAAATGAATCCAAGAGCTCTATTTGTGCTGGTTGTGGCTGATGCTGCTAAAAGTTCTGTCGATGCCACAGGTTACTTTGGCATCTTACAAAAACTGTACACCTTGTTCTCAGCCTCCACATACCGATGGGCCATCCTGAAAAAACATGTGGACATCACTTTGAAGATATGGACTGAGACAAGGTGGGAGAGTAAAAATAAGAGTGTCGAGCCACTGAGGCAGCAGCGGTGAGAGGCACTGATAGACCCTGTGATAAAGATTGAGGACCAGTCCTTGTCAGAGGAGCTGGGATCATACCGCTTCAGCATCTGTACAGTGGTGTGGTATGACATCTTCAGCCAGATCCAACATATGAGCAAGCTGATGCAGTCTCCCAGTATGCATGTGGATGTTTCAGTCAGTCTTCTCAGAAAGACAGAGAGAGGTCTCAGCAACTACAGGGCAACAGGCTTTATGACTGCACAAACATCAGCCAAGGATATTTGTGAGGGTATGAATGTAGAGGCCATTCTACAACAAAAAAGGCTGAGGTACACAAAGCGGCACTTTTCATACGAATCATTTGATGAGCCTTTGAGTGATGCCTTGAAGAAGCTGTAGGTGACATTTTTCAATGTCATTGTTGATGCTGCAACCTCAGTCCTTCAGGAAAGATTTTCCACATTGGAAAATGTGGGAGAGAAGTCTGTCAACCTTCCAAAGTCTCTCAAATGAGGAGCTGACAGAACAATGTGAGGCCCTTAGTATGACACTGCACTATAAAGAACACTCAGACTTGGATGGCAGAGAGTTTGCACAGGAACGGAAGAACTTGCCTGACTTGCCATCGAAGACCATGACCCTGCTTGAGCTGCTGATATTCATACACGAAAGGGAGCTCTCAGAATTGTATCCAAATTTGTGCTCTCAGAATTTGTCTAACTCTTCCAGTGACCGTAGCTGAAGCAGGGAGAAGCTTTTCAAAGATGAAGCTCATCAAATCCTGCCTGAGGTCCACCATGCCACAGGAACGCCTTAGTGGCCTTAGTATTAACCATGCAATTGCTGGGCAGATTTCTTATGATGATGTAATTGATGACTTTGTATCAAGGAAGGCAAGAAAGGTCAGGGTTTAGATGGCAGTTGTGCAATTTAGTTTGTGTGTTTCTTGTTTGAAGTGCAATAGTGTAATAATCATTTTCTCTTCTTTATAAGTGTGTTTTTCTATTTTTGTATTTGTTGTCATGCTGGTATAAAGGGATCGGGAGACAGGCGCAGGAATGCGTAATATGTTTTTTTATTATTACCCAAATTACAGCGTGCCATGTAAAGGCACGGGGATGAAGACCATACAAACACGTATACAAAACACAGGGTTGAAACCCAAACAAAAGAGCGAGGAGTACCTCGAATAAATAACACACGTGCACAATGATTATCACACGGGTCGAGACCTATAATCATCTGCGCAATCCACAAGGGCACGAAAGCCAAAACACACAGCACAGATACTCACACGACCAACGGACATAGTAACACTAATCGACAAGACAATGGTGAACCAAGGGCACACTTATACAAGTACAAATCACTGGGAATAGGGGCCAGGTGTGCGTAATGAAAGTTCCGGAAGCATCTGTGACATTTGTGTGATATAGGATTTGTGCAATTTAGTTTTATTTGTGTGTTTTTTGTTAGCAATAGGGTAAGTGTAATAATTCAATTCTCTTTTTTATTTGTATTTATATACTACAATTTGTTTCTATTTGTCTTTGTTACTTCTTTTTGATATTTATGAGTCTTATTTTTGTATATATTTTTTATATTTATATAGATTATTTAATTGTGTTGTTCCAAATATCTGAATAAAAATTACAGTTAGTGCAGAATGGTGCGGAAGTGGGGGTTTGCCCAGGGAGCCATACAAGCTAGAACCTCCACTGCACCTGTATTTGGGGAGTTTCTCCCATTCTCCCAGATCCTCTCAAGCTCTGCCAGGATGGATGGGGAGCGTCGCTGCACAGCTATTTCCAGGTCTCTCCAGAGATGTTAGATCGGGTTCAAGTCCGGGCTCTGGCTGGGCCTCTCAAGGACATTCAGAGACTTGTCCCGAAGCCACTCGTGTGTTGTCTTGACTGTGTACTTAGGGTCATTGTCCTGTTGGAAGGTGAACCTTCACTCCAGTCTGAGGTCCTGAGCGCTCTGGAGCAGGTTTTCATCAGGGATCTCTCTGTACTTTGCTCCGTTCATCTTTCTCTTGATGCTGACTAGTCTCTCAGTCCCTGGCTCTAAAAAACATCACCACAGCATTGGGGTGGCTATTTGAAGAATCTCAAATATATTTTGATTTGTTTAACACTTTTTTGGTTACTACACGATTCCATTCGTGTTATTTCATAGTTTTGATTTCTTCACTGTTATTCTACAATGTAGAAAATAGTACAAATAAATAAAAACCTTTGAATGAGTAGGTGTTCTAAAACTTTTGACTGGTAGTGTATGTAATAAACATTTTAATACTACATGTGTCACACATACACTGTGTACAAAACATTAGAAACACCTGCTCTTTCCATGACATAGACTGACCAGGTGAATCCAGGTGAAAGCTATAATCCCTCACTGATGTCACTTGATACATCCACTTCAAATCAGTGTAGATGAAGGGGAGGAGACAGGTTACAGAAGGATTTTTAAGCCTGGAGACAATTGAGACCTGGATTGTGTATGTGTGCCATTCAGAGGGTGAATTGGCAAGACAACATATTTAAGTGCCTTTGAACGGGGTATGGCAGTAGGTGCCAGGCGCACCGGTTTGAGTGTGTCAAGAACTGCAACGCTGCCGGGTTTTTCACGCTCAACAGTTTCCCGCGTGTATCAAGAATGGTCCACCACCCAAAGGACATCCAGCCAACTTGACACAACTGTGGGGAGCATTGGAGTCAACATGGGCCAGCATCTCTGTGGAATGCTTGACAACTTGTAGAGTCCATAGAGTCCACAGATAGCTGAGGAACATCCAGGTGCACTTTTGCAAACTTCAGATGTGCAGCAATGTTTTTTTTGAACAGCAGTGGCTTCTTCCGTGGTGTCCTCCCATGAACGCCATTCTTGTTTAGCGTTTCACGTATCGTAGACTCGTCAACAGAGATGTTAGCATGTTCCAGAGATTTCTGAATGTCTTTAGCTGACACTAGGATTCTTCTTAACCTCATTGAGCATTCTGCGCTGTGCTCTTTGCAGGATGGCCACTCCTAGGGAGAGTAGCAACAGTGCTGAACTTTCTCCATTTATAGACAATGTGTCTTACCGTGGACTGATGAACATCAAGGCTTTGATAGATACTTTTGTAACCCTTTCCAGCTTTATGCAAGTCAACAATTCTTAATCGTAGGTCTTCTGAGATCTCTTTTGTTTGAGGCATGGTTCACATCAGGCAATGCTTCTTGTGAATAGAAAACTCAAATTTTGTGAAGGTAGGGCATGGCAGCTCTAACCACATTCTCCAATCTCGTCTCATTGATTGGACTCCAGGTTAGCTGACTCCTGACTCCAATTAGCTTTTGGAGAAGTCATTAGCCTAGGGGATCACATACTTTTTCCAACCTACACTGTGAATTTTTAAATTATGTATTCAATATAGACAAGAAACATACAATAATTTGTGTGTTATTAGTTTAGGCACACTATGTTTGTCTATTGTTGTGACTTTTTTTTTTTATTGTTGAAATTTTATGACCAATTTGGGCAGAAATCCAGGAAATTCCAAAGGGCTCACATACCTTTTCTTGCCACTGAATGTGTGACTTGTATGTGTGGCTACATATATATGCATATATGGGCATACATAATATATTTCCACCATACAGTTGAAGTCGGAAGTTTACATACACCTTAGCCAAGTACATTTAAACTCTGTTTTTCACAATTCCTGACATTTAATCCTAATAAAATTCCCTGTCTTAGGTCAGTTAGGTTCACCACTTTATTTTAAGAATGTGAAATGTCAGAATAATAACTGAGTTTGAAGGTAGGCCTTGAAATACATCCACAGGTACACCTCCAATTGACTCAAATGATGTCAATTAGCCTATCAGAAGCTTCTAAAGCCACTACACCATTTTATGGATTTTTCCAACCGGTTTAAAGGCACAGTCAATTTAGTGTATGTAAACTTCTGACCCGATAGAATTGTGATAGTGAAATAATCTGTCTGTAAACAATTGTTGGAAAAATTACTTGTGTCATACACAAAGTAGATGTCCTAACCAATTTGCCAAAACTATAGTTTGACTTTTCCGAATGGGTAGGGTCTGTTTTTCCATCATTGACTAGGGTAACATTTTGAAGCAGAGCAATTTGCTCGTGCTCTGCTGCGCAGTACAGTCATATCTTACTGAGATCATAACATGGTGTCAGAAGTACTTCAACCTCGTCAAGACAAGAACATTGTCAGAGTCGACAGGAGAGATTATTTCACAGAAAATAATCATGTTCCTTTAGTTTGGTCTGTGTTTAGGGTGACAAAAAGTAGCTAGCTAACTGCTCTCTCAAGTCTTCTCATTGAGCAGTCAAGGCGGAGCCGTTGCTATGGATACTCAGGCAGAGCGCAAGCAACGCAGGGGGCGAGGGACAGCCAGAGATGAGCAACCCTTCGTGTCCGGAAGTAATTTAGCCATTCATTGTAGTCATTGCACTTTGTAGAGTTGCTTTTTTCTAGAGTTTTCTCATGTCAATTAACTCATGACATTCCCTGATTACTCATTATTTTAATAAAGTCCGATTAAATCAACAAATACAATAGTCTGTTTAAAAAAGGTTACGGTTAAAAGACTGTGTACA
This sequence comes from Hucho hucho, assembly GCA_003317085.1. Taxonomy (NCBI): domain Eukaryota; kingdom Metazoa; phylum Chordata; class Actinopteri; order Salmoniformes; family Salmonidae; genus Hucho; species Hucho hucho. Next base: position 232,858 of record QNTS01001423.1, on the reverse strand, counting down.
TTCAGTGCTTTCGGAAAGTATTCAGACCATTAGACTTTTTCCACATGTTGTTACATTACAGCCTTGATGTAAAATTTATTAAATAAATGCTTTTCCTCATCAATCTACACACAATACCCTGTATTGACAAAGCAAAAACAGTTTTTCTTTTAAGTTCAGAAAAACCTTAATTACAAAAGTTTGCAGACCCTTTGCTATGAGACACAAAATTGAGCTCAGGTGCATTCTGTTTCCATTGATCATCGTTGAGATGTTTCTACAACTTGATTGGAGTCCACCTGTGGTAAATTCAATTGATTGGACATGATTTGGAAAGACACACACCTGTCCATAAAGGTCCCACAGTTGACACTGCATGTCAGAGCAAAAACCAAGCAATGAAGTCAAAGAAATTGTCCGTAGAGCTCCGAGACAGGATTGTGTGGAAGCACAGATCTGGGGAAGGGTACCAAAACATTTCCGCAGCATTGAAGCTATCCAAAAACACAGTGGCCTCCCTCATTCTTAAATGGAAGAAGTTTGGAACCACCAAGACTCTTCCTAGAGCTGGCCGCCTGGCCAAACTGGGCAATTGGGGGAGAAGGGCCTTAGTCAGGGAGGTGACCAAGAACCCGATGGTCACTCTGACCGAGCTCGAGTTCCTCTGTTGAGATGGGAGAACCTTCCAGAAGGACAACCATCTCTGCAGCATTCCACCAATCAGGCCTTTATGGTAGAGTGGCCAAACGGAAGGCACTCCTCAGTAAAAGGTACATGACAGCCCGCTTGTAGTTTGCCAAAAGGCACCTAAAGGACTCTCAGACCATGAGAAACAAGATTCTCTGGTCTGATGAAACCAAGTTTGAACTCTGTCCTGAATGCCAAGCCTCACGTCTGCATGAAACCTGGCACCATCCCTACGGTGAAGCATGGTAGTGGCAACATCATGCTGTGGGGATGTTTTTCAGCAGCAGGGACTGGGAGACAAGTCAGGATCGAGGGAAAGATGAACGGAGCAAAGAGAGATCCTTGATGAAAACCTGCTCCAGAGCTGGGGCGAAAGTTCACTTTCCAAAAGGACAACAATCCTAAGCACACAGCCAAGACAACCAGGAGTGGCTTCGGGACAAGTCTCTGAATGTCCATAAGTGGGCCAGCCAGAGCCCGGACTTGAACCCAATCGAGCATCTCTGGAGAGACCTGAAAATAGCTGTGCAGCGACTCTCCCCATCCAACCTGACAGAGCTTGAAAGGATCTGCAGAGAAGAATGGGAGAAACTCCCCAAATACAGGTGTGCCAAGCATGTAGCGTCAAACCCAGGAAGACTCAAGACTATAATCGCTGCCAAACGTGCTTCAACAAAGTAATGAGTAAAGGGTCAGAATTCTTATGTAAATGTGATATTCCCCCCCCCCCCCCCCCCCACACAATTTTTTTTTTCTCAAAATAATAAATGTGCAAACACTTTGAAAAACCTGTTTTTGCTTTATTATGGGGTATTGTGTGTAGATGACAACAACAAAAAAATCATCAATCTTAGAATAAGGCTGTAACGTAACAAAATGTGGAAAAAGCTAAGGGATCTGAATACTTTCCGAATGCACTGTATCTGGCTGTGTTGGTAAAATCACAACAGATCCCATCAAGCCAAGCGGGGAGAGGCTGACTGTTGTCACAGTTCCAAGACCTGTCAGAAACATCCAACGTTAAGTAGAAATGATATCCTTCGGAAACGTCGTCTTACGACACATCTCAAACCAGTCATGACTATTCAACAAAACAAGTAACTTTCTAGTTTCACCTACAACACTCAGAAACTTTTACAGATGCACAATCGAGAGCATCCTGTATCACCGCCTGGTACGGCAACCACCGCCCTCAACCGCAAAGTGTCAACCGCAATGTTTACATATCCTACATTACTCATCTCATATGTATATACTGTTCTATACCATCTACTGCATCTTGCCTACGCCTATCATTAGTCACTGTAAATAACGGCACTTTAATAATGTTTACATATCCTACATTACTCATCTCATATGTATATACTGTACTCTATACCATCTACTGCATCTTGCCTACGCCTATCATTAGTCACTGTAAATAACGGCACTTTAATAATGTTTACATTTCCTACATTACTCATCTCATATGTATATACTGCTCTATACCATCTACTGCATCTTGCCTACGCCTATCATTAGTCACTGTAAATAACGGCACTTTAATAATGTTTACATA
>QNTS01001423.1:198114-211681 GCA_003317085.1 Hucho hucho | reverse complement strand
CTAGCCACTTTAAACAATGCTTTATATAATATTTACATATCCGACATTACTCATCTCATATGTATATACTGTACTCCATACCATCTACTGCACCTTGTCTATGCCGGTCGGCCATCGCTCATCCATATATTTATATCTACATACTCGTATTCATTCCTTTACTCTTGTGTGTATAAGGTAGTTGTTGTGAATTTGTTAGATTACTTGGTAGATACTACTGCATGGTTAGAACTAGAAGCACAAGCATTTCGCTACACTCGCATTAACATCTGCTAACCATGTGTATGTGACAAATACAATTTGTTTTGATTTGACCCCCTCCTCTGCACACAGCTCTCGCTCATGGCCCTCTCTCCGCTCACAGTGACGGCCCCCGTCTGCAGTACAGGGCCGACGGGACATGGCGTCGGCGTTGGAGTGGCGTGCCACTGCCCTGTGCACCACTGTGAAGTTGTATGGCTGAAGCTCCTCCAACCAGCGTGCCACCTGCCCCTCTGGCTCTCTGAAAGACATGAGCCACTGGAGAGCAGAGTGGTCAGTCTTTACATTAAAGGGCAGGCCACCCAGGTAGCACTTGAAGTGTTTGATGGATGCCACAACAGCAAGGAGCTCCCGCCGGGTGACACAGTAGCGCCGCTCATGTTTGTCAAATGTTTTGCTGAAGTACGCCACCACTCTCTCCCCCTCTGGCCCCACCTTGGCCAGCACCCCACCCATGCCCACATTGCTCACATCTGTGTCCAGGATAAAGGGCAAGGTGAGGTCAGGGGGGGCGAGCACGGGGGCCTCGATCAGTGCACGTTAGGGTGTTGAAGGCCTCCTCACACTCCACTGTCCAAGTGAAGGCCTTGTCCTTCAGCAGCAGGCGGTTCAGGGGAGCAGCGATGCTTGAGAAGCCCCGTACAAACCTCCTGTAATACGAGGCCAGGCCCAGGAAGCTCTTCAGCTGATGTTGGTCGGTGAGGGTGGGCCAGTCTCAGACAGCCCCCACCTTGTCCTCCATGGTGCTGATACCCTCCTTCCCCACTCAGTGGCCCAAGAAGGACACCTCTCTCCTCATGAAGTGGCACTTCTCGGGTGGAGCTTCAGACCTGCGGCAGCCACCCGCTCCAGCACACGCTGTAGCACCACCAGGGCTGACTGGAAGGAGCTGCCATGGGCCAGGATGTCATTGAGATATACCTGACACTGCTGTCGGGGGATGCCATCCAGCACCCTGTCCATCAAATGCCCAAAAGTAGCTGGAGCGTTGCACAGGCCGAAGCACAGGACTTTGAACTGACAGTGTCCTCTGTTAGTGGAGAACGCAGTTTTGGCTCTGGCCTCTGGGGAGAGGGGCACCTGCCAGTAGCCACTGCGGAGGTCTAGTGAGGAGAACCAGGAGGACCCCCTAACCAGGTCCAGCGACTCATCAATACGTGGTATGGGGTATGAGTCCTTCCTGGTTACCTCATTCAGCCGCCTGTAGTCTGCACAGAACCTCAGCTTGCCCCCCTTCTTAGGAACCATGACGACTGGCGCCGCCCAGGGGCTGTCTGAGGGCTCGATGAAGTCTGCCCGCTGCATCTCCAGCCCAGCCTTGTCTGCCGCCTGCTGGCGTGCCAACGGGATACGGCAGGGATGCATCTTGATGGGCCGAGCATCACCTGTGTCGATCTCATGCTGCACCAGATGAGTCTGACCCACCTCTTCCTCACTCAGCGCAAAGCTGTCTCTGAATTCAAACTGCCACAACCGTTCCTGCTGTCAAGACCAACACAGTTCCTCCCCCATATCTCTCTCACTGCAGACAGTGTCCTCTCCTCTCCCATCTAGGGTAGCTGGGCTGGGGGGGGGGGCATGGCCCTGGCTCACAGAGGGATGTGTCGTGGAGGTAGCTGGGGGAATGTAACACACAGCCGTAGGTGACAGAGAGGGAGGGCAGCCATGAGGGGAGGGAGGGCAGCCATGAGTCTCTGCTGCTTTAACTGTTGGAGTAAAGGTTTTGTTGGGTTGTGGGGCGTACCCCGCGAACACTGGGTACTTGTAAGTACAACACAACCAACTAAGGGCCATGGTGACTGCCGGCCCTCCCTGGAAGCTCAGTGTGCCCCCATGTAGGTCTAACTGGCCGCCTGTGCTCCTATGAAAGTCCAACCCCAGGATACAAGGGTCCTGCACAGACGCCACCCACACAGGATGACACACAGACCTGCCCCCTACTGTCAGAGTCATCATTCCCTTCCCTTTCATGGGTGCCAGCTCACCTGTGACTGTGCGGAGCAGCACAGTTGTGGGCTCAAACTGAGTCCAACCTGGCACAATATCTGGCCTCACCAGGGTTACTGTGGACCCAGTGTCCACGAGGGCATAGCAGGGCACCCCCTCCACAGTGACAGGGACATGACAAAAGTCCCCAACACAGGTCTGGCCCACCACCACAACAGGCTCCATCAGCTTGCCCTCGTCTGCTTCTGGGGGAAGTGGAGCCTTGCTTCAGTGGGCTCCTCCTGAAGATGATGGTGGTTGGGAAAGAGAGCCAGGGGTCCGCACTACCCAGTCTATGCGGACTCCAAGCCGTTTCCCTGAGTTCTGGTGGACATGGGGCAATCCCGGCGCAGATGGCCTGGCTGGCCACAACCCCAGCAGACCCTGGGACCAGGGCGTGTTTCATGTCACCTGTAGCGACACAGCACGAATGAGTTCAGTCATTTCAGCCACCCATGCAGGCATTTCCGGTTCTGGGCTGCTCTGCCCCCCAGCCTGTTCTGCCCCCCAGCCCCAGCTGAAGCCCCAGCCCACACCAGCTCCCTTTCCATAGCCATCTCCAAGGCTATCTGCAATGACTCAGGATGAGCCAGCTGGGTCTGTATGCGCAGCTCCGTAGGAGAGAGCGCCTGTATGAACTGGTCCCGTGCTAGCTCGCGCATGTGAGCATATGCCCGCCGAGAGAGGCTCTCAATGTCATTAGCTAGAACCCGTGGTGGCTCTCCAGGCTGTACACACTGTCTAAAGCGCCTCCTCAGTTCTCCCACTAAAGCCCCATAATCACGTCTGTCCTCGGGACTAATCAATATCAAACAGGCCAGAGCATCATCCGTGAGGCACAAAGCCAACTGCAGTGCCCTATCTTCATCCGACCACCCCCCAAAATGAGCTAACAGTTCAAACTGAGCATGAAAAGCTCCCCAATCCGCCTTATAAAACAACCGTGACCTCTTTCATCACCACTCAATGCCTAGGTTTACCTCCACTGTATTCACGTCCTACCATACCTTTGTCTGTACATTATGCCTTTAATCTATTTTATCGCCCCCTGAAACCTGTTATTTTTACTCTCTGTTCAGGACGTCCTAGACGACCAGTCATTATAGCCTTTAGCCGTACCCTTATCCTACTCCTCCTCTGTTCCTCTGGTGATATAGAGGTTAATCCAGGCCCTGCAGTGCCTAGCCCCACTCGTATTCCCCAGGCGCTATCATTTGTTGACTTCTGCAACCGTAAAAGCCTTGGTTTCATGCATGTTAACATTAGAAGCCTCCTCCCTAAGTTTGTTTTATTCACTGCTTTAACACACTCTGCCAACACGGATGTCCTAGCCGTGTCTGAATCCTGGCTTAGGAAAACCACCAAAAACGCTGAAATCTCCATCCCTAACTACAACATTTTCAGACAAGATAGAATGGCCAAAGGGGCGGTGTTGCAATCTACTGCAGAGATAGCCTGCAGAGTTCTGTCTTACTATCCAGGTCTGTACCCAAACAATTTGAACTTCAACTTCAACTAAAAATCCACCTTTATAGAAACAAGTCTCTCACTGTTGCCGCTTGCTATAGACCACCCTCTGCCCCCAGCTGTGCTCTGGACAACATATGTGAACTGATTGCCCCCCATCTATCTTCAGAGTTCGTGCTGCTAGGTGACCTAAACTGGGACATGCTTAACACCCCGGCCATCCTTCAATCTCAGCTTGATGCCCTCAACCTCACACAAATCATCAATGAACCTATTAGGTACAACCCCAAAGCCGTAAAACACGGGCACCCTCATAGATGTCATCCTAACTAACTTGCCATCCAAATACACCTCTGCGGTTTTCAACCAAGATCTCAGCGATCACTGCCTCGTTGCCTGCATCCGTAATTCTTTAAAAGTGCCTTCCTCACAATCTTAAATAAGCATGCCCCATTCAAGAAATGTAGAACCAGGAACAGATATAGCCCTTGGTTCTCTCCAGACCTGACTGCCCTTGACCAGCACAAAAACATCCTGTGGGGTTCTGCATTAGCATCGAACAGCCCCCGTGATATGCAACTTTTCAGGGAAGTCAGGAACCAATATACACTGGCAGTTAGGAAAGCCAAGGCTAGCTTTTTCAAGCAGAAATTTGCTTCCTGTAGCACAAACTCAAAAAACACTGTAAAGTCCATGCAGAATAAGAGCACCTCCTCCCAGCTGCCCACTGCACTGAGGATAGGAAACACTGTCACCACCGATAAATCTACGATAATTGAGAATTTCAATAAGCATTTTTCTACGGCTGGCCATGCTTTCCACCTGGCTACCCCTACCCCGGTCAACAGGCCTGCACTCCACACAGCATCTCGCCCAAGCCTCCCCCATTTCTCATTCACCCAAATCAAGATAGCTGAGGTTCTGAAAGAGCTGCAAAATCTAGACCCCTACAAATCAGCCGGGCTAGACAATCTGGACCCTTTCTTTCTAAAATTATCTGCAGAAATTGTTGCAAGCCCCTATTACTAGCCTGTTCAACCTCTCTTTCGTGTCGTCTGAGACTCCCAAAGACTGGAAAGCAGCTGCGGCCATCCCCCTCTTCAAAGGGGGAGACACTCTTGACCCAAACTACCACAGACCAATATCTATACTACCCTGCCTTTCTAAGGTCTTTGAAAGCCAAGTTAACAAACAGATTACCGACCATTTCGAATCCCACCGTACCTTCTCCGCTATGCAATCTGGTTTCAGAGCTGGTAATGGGTGCACCTCAGCCGCGCTCAAGGTCCTATTTTGTCTGGACAGAACAGAACAGGTCCTCTGACTCTACTCAACAAATTGGATGCAGTCTATCACAGTGCCATCCGTTTTGTCACCAAATCCCAATATACTACCCACCACTGCGACCTGTACGCTCTCGTTGGCTGGCCCTCGCTTCACACTCATCCCCATACCCACTGGCTCCAGGTCATCTACAAGTCCCTGCTAGGTAAAGCCCTGCCTTATCTCAGCTCACTGGTCACCATAGCAGCACCCACCCGTAGCACGCGCTCCAGCAGGTATATCTCACTGGTCACCCCCAAAGCCAATTCCTCCTTTGGCCGCCTTTCCTTCCAGTTCTCTGCTGCCAATGACTGGAACGAACTACAAAAATCTCTGAAACTGGAGACACTTACCTCCCTCACCAGCTTTAAGCACCAGCTGTCAGAGCAGCTCACAGACCCCTGCACCTGTATTTAGCCCATCTGTAAATAGCCCAACCAACCTTGCTCCTTTGCACCCATCTTTCTACATTGCACATTCATCTACTGCACATCTACCATTCCAGTGTTTAAATGCTATATTGTAATTACTTTGCCACCATGGCCTATTTATTGCCTTACCTTCCTTATCTTACCTCATTTGCACTCTTTGTATATAGATTTGTTTTTCAACTATATTATTGGCTGTATGTTTGTTTTACTCCATGTGTAACTCTGTGTTGTTGTATGTGTCGAACTGCTTTGCTTTATCTTGGCCAGGTCGCAGTTGTAAATGAGAACTTGTTCTCAACTTGTCTACCTGGTTAAATAAAGGTGAAATAAATAAAAAATTAAATTATCTTGTGAAGGCCAGACGTAAGAGAGAGAACAATGGCTAATCCTGGTCTTAACTTTCAATGCTCCATCCCCCCTCCACGCCACTCTGCCAACCACCAGGATGCCCGGCATCAGAACATTCCAGACTTTCCCGTGATTGGCAGATAGCAGGCAACTAATAGCCTAACACATAACACACAGCTGTCTGTGCAGGGCGCTACAATTTACTGCTGTGCCCCACGTGCCCCATAAAACACACACAAATACAATTTTCCTTGCTTGATGTAGAAACAGGTGAACAGTTTTGGAACACTGAGCCATTGACTGCACCAGGTGGCTGTGCTACAAGTGGGTTGCTTCTGACAATAAGGCACCGGACTACAACCATAAAGTTTTGAACCTATAAGAAGACAAAGAGACAAGAGTAGGCAAGAAGGAGTCGACCGGGATGGACAAGAGGAATGTCCAGAAAAGCATGGTAAGCTAACATTACTGAGCATCAAGCTAGCTAGCTTGGCTACAACTGCATATTATCCAGAGCCACTGGATAATGCTCTCTCCTCCCTGTAAAAGTCTCCCAGACTTTTTTCAAAACTAACATGTGTCCATCCTCCTATCCCTAGGTGAGTCTGCAGGGCTATGGAACTCTAGAGGAGCACATCAAAACACCTGCCACCATGTTGTCAGCTATATGCAGACAGTTCCCTGAGGAAGGATGCAACTATCAAGGCTTTTAAAGGCTGCATTTTGGGGATGACCATTTTGTTAGATTACAAAATAATAACATTTTCATAGCATGTTTGTCACCAACTTTTACTAACATCTGTGGTAACTTAAACAAAGCACACTTGGAGCTTATGATTCAGATGGTCTAAAGTAAATGCAAGTGAGAGGAGGTGAATACATGTCAAAGGTGAATACATTTTTATTCATGTATATCAGACATCACACAGGTGTGTCAACTAAAATATATACTACCGTTCAAAAGTTTGGGGTCACTTACAAATGTCCTTGTTTTTGAAAGAAAAGCAACATTTTTTGTCCATTAAAATAACATCAAATTGATCCGAAATATATTGTTAATGTTGTAAATGACCAATGTAGCTGGAAACGGCTGATTTTTTTATGGAATATCTACATAGGCGTACAAAGACCCATTATCAGCAAGCATCTCTCCTGTGTTCCAATGGCACGTTGTGTTAGCTAATCCAAGTTTATAATTTTTAAATGTTAATTGATCATTAGAAAACCCTTTTGCAATTATGACAGCACAGCTGAAAACTGTTGTTCTGATTAAAGAAGCAATAAAACTGTCCTTCTTTAGACTAGTTGAATATCTGGAGCATCATCATTTGGGGGTTTGATTAAAGGCTCAAAATTACCAGAAACAAAGAACTTTCTTTTGAAACTTGTCAGTCTATTCTTGTTCTGAGAAATGAAGGCTATTCCATGCAAGAAGTTGCCAAGAAACTGAAGATCTCGTACAACGCTATGTACTACTGCCTTCACAGAACAGCGGTCTCTAACCAGAATAGAAAGAGGAGTGGGAGGCCCCAGTGCAAAACTGAGCAAGAGGACAAGTACATTAGAGTGTCTAGTCTGAGAAACAGACGCCCCACAAGTCCTCAACTGGCAGCTTCATTAAATAGTACTTGCAAAATACCCGTCTCAACGTCAACAGTGAAGAGGCAACTCCGGGATGCCAGGTAGGGGAATTGCAAAAGAAGGGGGACTTGTTGGAAAACGTTTTGCTTCAAAATAATATTATAATTTTTGGGGTCGAAACCAACGCAGAAAGGGGGCAGAAAATGTCTACATTTGTAGACAAGATGCTGAGGGTAATCTTGGAAATCGATACTGCTACACTTTTGGTCATAGAGAGGGCCCACAGAACCGCACCTGCAGCCCAGAGCAGGCCCAGAGGACACACAGAGGCCCAGCGCTATCATCATTCGGCTTCTCAACTTCGAAACGAAACAGGATATAATGCAGCTGTCGAGAACCAAGGGATAACTATTTTACAACGACAAAGCATATCTAGCTTCAATGACTATTCTGCAGAGCTATTGTGGAAGAGAAAAGATTACGACGGGATCAAGAGAGAGCTAGCAGCCAAAAACATCACATACTCTCTGATGTTCCCTGCGAAGCTGCGTGTCACCCATGAGAGCTAGACCCACATCTTGGATTCTGTACCGGATGCCGAGTCCTTCCTGCACTCCATTGGGTTTACACAACCTTCCAGATCTGAGGACAGGGTGCAGAAAAATATGCAGACTATGCAGCAAACTGTTGGGCCCAGAAGGAGTGAGAGACAGAAGGACCCAAGGCCTAAGAAGTAGCCTAAATCTACCGCAGAACACCGTCCAGTCCACATTGACTACTGAACTGACCCCTTCTTCTTAAGGACTTGAAACTACCTGGATTTATGCTCATAATTGGGATCTTATTGCTGGACTAATCAATCTTTGACCTACAGTTTGTTGGAATGATAAGGTAATTATTAAATCTGGAAAAAACAGAATAGCCTGCTTTCCTCATTCCCACTTTCTCTTTTAGTAGGCTATAGAGTAAAGATTATCAATGCTTATTTTTAAAGCCAATTACATATAGGCTACCCAAGTGTAGGTTAGTCAAAATATTAACATAAAATGTGCTGATCCTTTATTTATTTATAGGCCGAAATATCACTTTGTTTCCACAATTTCCCCGCTACCGTGTCTTGTGAAGAACCCCCCTTGCTTAAAGAACACCCCACCACCAAGATCTGACCCCCAGGAATGTCGCAGTCTTATGTATTCTACTTTTAATTTCCCTTTGTTCAAGTGGAGACACTTGTTTTTGTGTTGATGTTCTTGTTGTTTCTCTGTGTGTTTTGTACTGAAATGAAAAACAAAGGAGCATTTCTGTCTGCAGTTATGGGTACAAGGAAAAGGTAAATTCTGTAGTGTTTTATATTGACACTTGACACTGACAATGAAGTCACTTAACAATTTGATTTATAACGTGAAGGGCTTAAACCATGTGATTAAACTGAAAAAAATATTGACACAGCTAAAACAAATGGATTGCGACATTGCCTTCCTCCAGGGGACCCACTTATTACACGAGGAGGACAAAAAGCTTAACCGGGAATGGGTAGGTCAGACTTTTTTCTCCTCTCACTCCTCTGCAAAAATAAATGGTGTTTGTATACTGGTTAATAAGAGGCTGTCTTTTATATTGAAAAATCAGGTAACTGATTCAGAGGGTCAGTTTGTTATTGTTCAGGGCCTATTATTTGGCATAAATTCTACTTTTGCTAATATGCACCAAATGATGATTCCCCACAATTTCTTAATAGATAGATTGCTAAGCATTCAAATACACATTGTGTAGTTGGAGGTGACTTTTAATGGCACATTATCTCCACATTCTCCACATCACAAGAGATGAGTCAATGTTTCTGGATATAATAATCACCAGTCAGATCTCCACATCACGACCAAGTGGTCCCATATTAAAAATGTCTAGAGCAGTTCAATTTTCCTGTGAAGAACAAGGGTTTATTGATATTTGGAGAAAGTTAAACCCCAAAACATTTTAACCAAAAAAATTGAGGAGGTAGTAACAAAATGTATCAATCCAGATGAAACCGGGTTCATTAAAGGACGTCACTCAACGTCGAATATAAGACGACTTATCAATTACTCTAAGACCCAACTCAAACAAATCTCTCGATTCTGAAAAGGCATTTGACTCTGGTGAGCACCTGCCTTTCAACAGGCCTACAAGCCCTCAGTCCAGCCTCTCTCAGCCTATTGCGGACAGTCTGAGCACTGATGGAGGGATTGTGCGTTTCTGGTGTAACTCGGCCAGTTGTTGTTGCCATCCTGTACCTGTCCCGCAGGTGTGATGTTTGGATGTACCGATCCTGTGCAGGTGTTGTTACTCGTGGTCTGCCACTGCGAGGACGATCAGCTGTCCGTCCTGTCTCCCTGTAGCGCTGTCTTAGGCGTCTCACAGTACGGACATTGTTTACAATGAAGATCTGTGAAGTTATTTGGATTTTTACTAATTATCTTTTGTAGTATCTGTGATCTACATCTGTTTATATTAGTTACTATGCTGTTACTAAATAGTAATGCATTACTGCAGTGTTATGTTACTACACCTAATAGGAAATGCACATGGGCACTATTGGGCCGGGGGCTTTAGAGCACGAGAGGTTTTTGACTAAACGAGACTAACTGTACTCCCGTCTCCTGCCTGGTAATTTCTCCACAACACAAATATTACAGTGGCGGCGAGGTGATTAAGCTTCTTAAACGGACATTGCTTGAAGGGAAGAATGTTTCGTGAGTAATGAAACCCCAAATAATTATGTAAATTGTCAGTTATTTAGATGTTTTTCGCCAGAAGGAAAGGCTAAGCACTGCTAGTAGGTACAGTATTCAGTAGCTGCCAAGTAGCAAGCCTATTGGAGTCCAGAATAGCGACACTGCCCCCTGGTGATTAAATTAAAAACGGTCATTGAACCATTAAAATATTGTAAAAAAAAAAATAATAATAATAAAGAAAGAAGAAATGTAACACAGTTTGTACATTATTACAAATGAGTGCAGAAACTTCTGAAATGAAGAAAGTGAAGAATTAGATGAAAATTCAGAAAATTAACTGTGAAAATGGCAACCATTGGTCGAGTACCAGAGTTTGAGGCTACAAAAGAGGATTTTGATTCCTATTTAGAGCGTTTTGAGCATTGGCTGGCTGCAAATGAAATCAAAGATTAAAAGAAACCGCAGAGTATGGATTGAGTATGGATTGCTGAAAGGTCTCATTGAACCAATAAAAACAGTGGAGTTGACCTATGCAGAACTGACTGAAACTCTTTCAAGGCATTTCAAGCCTAAGCCAATTCTCATTGCAGAACGTTTCAGATTTTACCAACGTCACCAGAGTCAAGGGGAAACCGTGGCTGACTACATCCTTGCTTTGAAAAGGCTGGCAAGTACATGTGAGCTTGCACAATTTCTTGATGATGCTCTCCGAGACAAGTTTGTATGTGGTCTCACAGGTGAAGTATATCACAGAAGGCTTCTGTCAGAGAAGGACCTGACCTGTAGGAAAGCCTGTGATATCGCACTTGGACTCGAGCTTGCCCACAGGGATACTATTGAGCTATCGGGACATGCAGAACGTCAGAAAGGTGTTCACAAGGTCAGTGATGCATGTGGTGGAAAAGGCTCACAAAAGTCACACTTTTCTCAGTCCCATCCTCAAGGTTACACAAGTACAAAGCAGCCCACATCACAAAGGACTAAGCCAAGTTGCTACAGATGTGGGGGAGGTAATCATCAGCACAGTGAATGTCGATTCCAAAATGAAAAGTGCCACAATTGTGGAAAGGTTGGACATTTACAGAGTGTGTAAAGCTCCAAAACGCACAACAAGAGCGCACAAGGTGTCAGACGCAGCACAAGAAGAGGAAGGTATAACTGAAACAGTATTGGAACTGTTCACAGTGTAAACAGCTCAACAACAAAAAAGATGGAATCTATCTCAGCATGGAGTTAGCGGGAAAACCAGTACAAATGCAGCTGGACACCGGAGCGTCAGTATCTCTGGTTCCAGAGAGACTCTATAAAGAAAAACTGAAAGAGTGCCCTCTTCAGCCAGCGTTCATCCGCCTTTCTTCATACACTGGTGACACTATTCCTGTGTTAGGGCAGATCCAGGTACCAGTCCGGTATGAGGGGAAGGAGTGGACGCTACCGCTTGTCATTGTTAAAGGAGAAAAATCATCCTTGCTAGGCAGAAACTGGCTACAAAAGATGAAGTTGAATTGGGGAGAAATCTTCAGTTTGAGAAATGACAAACCAGTAAGTCAGGCTACACTCACTAACATGCTGGAGAAGCACAAAGAACTGTTCAAAGATGGCTACGGCGAGATACAAGACTACACAGCAAAAGTCAGAGTGCAAGAAGGAACCAAGCCTATCTTTCACAAACCACGTCCAGTTCCCTATACTCTTAAGGAAGCAGTAGAGAAGGAACTGGACCGCCTACAGAAGAATAACATCATTACGAAAGTAGCGAGGAGCGACTGGGTCGCTCCGATCGTTGTAGTTCCTAAGAAAGACAAGACCGTCAGAATGTGCGGAGACTACAAGGTCACAGTAAATCGCTGCATACTACCAGAGGAATATCCACTACCAAACGCTGAAGATCTGTTTGCCACTCTAGCTGGTGGGAAGGTTTTCAGTAAGCTGGACCTGGCATTCGCTTATCAGCAACTGAAGCTGGATCCAGAGTCAGAACAGTATCTGACCATCAATACACACAAGGGGCTATTCAGATTCAATCGCTTGGCCTATGGAATCTTGACAGCTCCAGCGATATTCCAACACACAATGGATCAGATCTTGGACGGTATAGACTATGTTGTGTGCTTCATGGACGACATCCTCGTGTCAGCACCAACCATTGGAGAGCACCTTGTAGTGCTGGACAAAGTGATGTCAAGACTGGAGAAATACGGAGTGAGAATGAAACGCAGCAAGGGTGAGTTCCTCCAGGACTCAGTGGAGTATCTTGGATACAAGATTGATGCACAAGGCCTGCACCCAACCAACAGCAAGGTGGAAGCAATCGTAAACGCACCAGCACCCACAAATATCTCAGAGCTGAGGTAATTTTTGGGGCTCCTGAAATATTACGGAAAGCTTGTGGCAAACTTGTCCACATTTTTGCATCCGCTTCACCAACTGCTGCAGGCCGATACAAAGTGGAATTGGTCCCCACAATGCGAAGAAGCATTCAAGACTTGCAAACAGCGTCTGCTAAAGAGCAAGTGGCTTGCCCACTACGACACAGAGATGAAGCTGAGACTTGCGTGTGATGCATCTCCATACGGAGTAGGAGCCGTCATCTCACATGTTCTACCGTCAGGTGAAGAACACCCTATTGCATTGGCATCACAGACTCTCACCAAGTGAGAAAAATTATGCTCAAATTAAGAAGGAAGCCCTGAGCATAATATTCAGAGTGAAGACGTTTCACAAATACCTCTACGGAAGGAAGTTCCAACTTCTGACAGATCACAAGCCTCTGTTTATATTAGTTACTATGCTGTTACTAAGCAGTAATGTATTACGGCAGTGTTATGTTACTACACCTAGTAGGAAATGCACATGCGCACTATTGGGCCGGGGTCATTTCCTTACAACACAAATATTACATATTTGAAAGACAGGGTCCTGAAAAAGGGACGTTTCTTTTTTTGCTGAGTTTAGTATACTGTAAAGCTGCATTTGCTTATGATAAATAGCATTATTAGTGTTTGAGTGCAAGCAGTTGTATTACAGTCAGCGGACATTCACAGTGAGTGTCATCAGGAGCAAGAGGAAAGGTAGCAGTGACATTGGTCAGTTTTTTGGGCCTCAGATAAGAATCAAAGTAAGTTGAGAGCAGTGAGAAAATAAGTACCAGTCAGATGATAGAAGTATACAGTAGTACAAGAGATGAGTCAATGTTTCTATAATAATCACCAGTCAGATGATAGAAGTATACAGTAGTACAAGAGATGAGTCAATGTTTCTGGATATAATAATCACCAGTCAGATGATAGAAGTATACAGTAGTACAAGAGATGAGTCAATGTTTCTGGATATAATAACCACCAGTCAGATGATAGAAGTATACAGTAGTACAACAGATGAGTCAATGTTTCTATAATAATCACCAGTCAGATGATAGAAGTATACAGTAGTACAAGAGATGAGTCAATGTTTCTG
>QNTS01001423.1:165200-198048 GCA_003317085.1 Hucho hucho | reverse complement strand
TACAACAGATGAGTCAATGTTTCTATAATAATCACCAGTCAGATGATAGAAGTATACAGTAGTACAAGAGATGAGTCAATGTTTCTGGATATAATAATCACCAGTCAGATGATAGAAGTCTACAGTAGTACAACAGATGAGTCAATGTTTCTGGATATAATAATCACCAGTCAGATGATAGAAGTATACAGTAGTACAACAGATGAGTCAATGTTTCTATAATAATCACCAGTCAGATGATAGAAGTATACAGTAGTACAAGAGATGAGTCAATGTTTCTATAATAATCACCAGTCAGATGATAGAAGTATACAGTAGTACAAGAGATGAGTCAATGTTTCTGGATATAATAATCACCAGTCAGATGATAGAAGTATACAGTAGTACAAGAGATGAGTCAATGTTTCTGGATATAATAATCACCTGTCAGATGATAGAAGGAGTTGATCAGGAGTCAATATGTTTGATGGCACCCAGGATACATCAGGAGTTGAGCAGGAGTCAATTTGTTTGCGCTTCGTAGATGCATATCTACAACCAAACGGTGACGGTGCCGCAAACATGGCTGGGTGATTGCAGAGGGTGGAAAGAACAACCACTGGCTATGTATTGTCACTGTTGTCCACACTGCCTGAACTTAGTTACGCAGGCTGCCTGTGTAGCCTCTCCACTAGTAAGGGATTCAATGGGTCTGGTGCATGAATTGAAGGGCTTCTTTAATCAATCTGGCAAGTTCAAGGTGATTTTCCAGAAAATCGCAAAATCAAAACATGGTTTCACCTCACTGAAACCTTTGTCCCACCAAGTGGACTGTTCACACCCCTGCCATCCGTTCAGTTCTCAGCCAGTTTGAGTCAGTGCTGACAGCCCTTGGGGAAATGGCATCATGCAGCTCATCTGACACTTCAACTAAGGCTAATGGTCTTCATGGAACATTTCTAAAAGGGAACACTGTGCTCGGCCTTGAAATGGCTGAAGACCTGATGGGGGATGTGGAGTGCCTGAACACCTCTCTGCAGCTTAGGAAACAGACCGTTTCAGGCATGTTGGAGGCTGTGGACCATGTCAGAACAAGCATGCAGGGCAAGCGAACGGAGGAGCACTGCTATTGCAACAAAGTTGGACCTACAACCTATTCAGATGCCTCATATCCGCAAACCTACAAAGCGTTACACCGGTCAGGCTGCAGCCCATATCCATCCAGATGCCCAGTCTTTGTACAGAGCCCAATTCTACAACGCCTTGGACACAGTGAATACTCAATTCATTGAGAGGTTTGATCAAGCTAGATCCACAAGCTGCAGCAGCTTGAAAATGTTGCGAATGTTGCTTTGTTGCGAAATAGGAAGCCGATTCTAGATTTAATTTTGGATTGGAGATGTTTGATGTGAGTCTGGAAGGAAAGTTTGCAGTCTAACCAGACACCTAGGTATTTGTAGTTGTCCACATAATCTAAGACAGAACCGAGTAGTGAGTAGTGATGCTGGACGGGCGGGCAGGTGCGGGCAGCGATCGGTTGAAGAGCATGCATTTAGTTTTACTTGCATTTAAGAGCAGTTGGAGGCCATGGAAGGAGAGTTGTATGGCATTGAAGCTCGTCTGGAGGGTAGTTAAAACCTCTTAGGGATAACTGGGGCGCTAGCGCCCCAATCCCGACACTACCCGGTGAAATGTAAGGCGCCAAATTCAAAATCCAAAAGTTGAATTATTAAACATTCATCAATATACAAGTGTTGCATAATCATCAAAAGCTCTGCTTCTTGGCAATATCACAGCGTTGTCAGATTTCAAAAAGGCTTTACGGCGAAAGCACAACATTTTATTGTTTGAGGGTAGCACCTCCAATATTTTTCCATTAGCATAAACTCATAAACCATCGCGGTTCACACAAAACACATTTCACAGCGAAAACAAATCCCTTACCTTTTGAATTACTTCTGCTGAGGGCTTCCCAAGTGTCCAACGAAGACAATCCATGGTTCTTTTGTTAGAAAAAGTCATTTATTATATCCATAAATCTCCGTTTGGTTGGTGCGTTATGATCAGAAAATCCAACGTCGAATCGCCCATTGAACCGTGAAGAGAATGCATTCAAATATATCTATAAACTTTTCCTAAACAAATCAAATTCCAGTTCAAATGCATCCTTCGCTATCCTTTTATGAATATTAGCGGTAATATTTCACTCGGATGGTAACCTATACCTTATATAAGTAAAATAAAGTGGGGCGTGCCAGCCAGACTCGAGCCCGAGAAAACTTGTTGACATTTCAGGTCCCCATGCCATTTCCTGTACCTATTCGTTCTGCTTACTCCAATCTCCCTGAGTCTTTGTATATAGACTGTTGACATCTAGTGGAAACCATAGGTGTTGCAGTGTTGCAGTAACAAATTGATTCAATAGAGAGTGTGTCTAAGAGAGCCAAAGGTCACCAGAAACTGATTTCCGGATGTTTTTTTCTCTGGTTTTTGCCTGCTAAATGAGTTCTGTTATACTCACAGACAATATTTCAACACTCTTAGAAACTTCAGAGTGTTTCCAATCCAATAGTACTAATTATGTGCATATCCTATTTTCTGGGCCTGAGTGGGAGGCATTTTACTTTGGGCACGCCAGACTCTTCAAAACCGTCACCTCGGGAGCCGCTCCCTAAGTAGTTAACGAGAGAATCACTGACATGATGTCAGCTGGTCTTTTTGTGGCAGGGCTGAAATGCAGTGGAAATATTTTGGGGGATTCAGTTCATTTGCATGGCAAAGAGGGACTTCGCAATTAATCTGATCACTCTTCATGACATTCTGGAGTATATGCAAATATACATTCTGGAGTATATGCAAAATCATACAAACTGAGGCAGCAGACTTTGTGAAAATGTATATTTGTGTCCTTCTCAAAACTTTTGGCCACGAATGTATGATATACCATTTTGTAGCTCTGGGTCTCTACTTTTATCCAAAGTAAAAAACACAATTTCAAATTTTGCTACATAAGACCGATTTGAGCCGGTCGGCCACAATTTACAAACCAAGCATTTGTATTTAGTGAGTCCGCCAGATCAGAGGCAGTAGGGATGACCAGGGATGTTAGTGAATTGGACAATTTTCCTGTCCTGCTAAGCATTTGAAATTTAACGAGTACTTTTGGGTGTCAAAGAAAATGTAAGGAGTTAAAGGTACATTATTTTCTTCAGAAATGTAGTGGAGTAAATTTTTTTTAAATATAAATAGTAAAGTACAAATACCCCTAAAAACTACTTAAGTAGTACTTTAAAGTATTTTTACTTAAGTACTTTACACCACTGAGAGATGACGCTATGATCGGAAGGCCGACATCGGCGGATGCGGTGGATTGAGTCCATGCAAAACAACACATATTTCTTTGCTTAAAACAGACAGATTTTGATGGGGATGTTTTTATTAAGCTAATTAGATTTCTGCGGGGGCATGGACATCAACTCTAGGGGGTTAATGATCTTTACTGGTCTTGAATAGTCTTGATTGTTCTTGACTAGTCTTGACTGGTCTTTACACTCAATCTTTACAGGTCTTGAATAGTTTACTGGTTTTGAAAAGTATTTACTGGTCTTGAATAGTATTTACTGGCATCTAATGATCTCTACTGGTCTTTACTATCCCCAGTCTCACCTGGCTGAGGTCAGCAGAAAAGGGGGAAGGGTCCCAGGCCACCAGAACACCTGTGCTGTACAGAGAGCTGGACAGGAAGCGGTGGTCGTCTGATGCCATCACCTGCAGGACAGGTAACAACACAGCATTGAATCACCTATTACAGGTAAGAACACAGCTTTATACAACATATATAGATAACAGCACAGATTTATATAAATTTACATTTGAGTCATTTAGCAGAAACTCTTATCCATGGCGACTTACCTTGTATTCGGAAAGTATTCAGACACCAGATTTTTTCCACATTTTGTTTAGTTACAGCCTTGGATTAATGGATTAAATAAAAATAAAAAATGTCCTCTATCTACCCACAATACCCCATAATGACAAAGCGAAAACAGTTTTTTTTTTAAATACCTGATTTACGTAAGTATTCAGACTCTTTGTTATGAGACACGAAATTGAGTTCAGGTGCATCCTGTTGCCATTGATCATCCTTGAGATGTTTCTACAACTTGATTGGAGTCCACCTGTGGTAAATTCAATTGATTGGACATGATTTGGAAAGGCACACACCTGTCTATATAAGGTCCCACGGTTGACAGTGCATGTCAGAGCAAAAACCAAGCAATAAGGTCAAAGAAATTGTCCATAGAACTCCGAGACAGGATTGTGTCGAGGCACAGATCCGGGGAAGGGTACCAAAACATTTCTGCAGTAGTGAAGGTCCCCAAGAACACAGTGGTCTCCATTTTTAAATGGAAGAAGTTTTGAACCAACAAGACTCTTCCTAGAGCTGGCCGCACGGCCAACTGAGCAATCGGGGGAGAAGGGCCTTGGTCAGGGGGGTGACCAAGAACCCGGTGGTCACTCTGACAGAGCTCCAGAGTTCCTCTGTGGAGATGAGAGAACCTTCCAGAAGAACAACCATCTCTGCAGCACTCCACCAATCAGGTCTTTATGGTAGAGTGGCCAAATGGAAGCCATTCTTCAGTAAAAAACACATGACAGCCCCCTTGGAGTTTTCCAAAATGCAACTAAAGACTCTCAGACGATGAGAAACAAGTTTTTCTGGTCTGATAAAACCACGATTGAACTCTTTGGCCTTAATGCCAAGCCTCACTTCTGGAGGAAACCTGGCACCATCCCTATGGTGAAGCATGGTGGTGGCAGCATCATGCTGTGGGGATGTTTTTCAGCAGCAGGGACTGAGTGACTAGTCAGGATTGACGGAAAGATGAACGGAGCAATGTACAAAGAGATCCTTGATGAAAACCTGCTCCAGAGCACTTAGGACCTCAGACTGGGGAGAAGGTTCTCCTTCCAACAGGACTACGACCCTAAGCACACAGACAAGACAACACAGGAATGGCTTCGGGACAAGTCTCTGAATGTCCTTGACTGGCCCAGCCAGAGCCAGAGCCCAAACCCGATCTAACATCTCTGGAGAGCCCTAAAAATAGCTGTGCAGCGACACTCCCCATCCAACCTGACAGAGCTTGAGAGGTTCTGCAGAGAAGAATGGGAGAAACTCCCCAAATACAGATAGAGGACATGCCAAGCTTGTAGGGTCATATCCAAGAAGACTCAAGGCTGTAGTTGTTGCCAAAGGTACTTCAACAAAGTACTGAGTAAAAGGTCTTAATACTTGTGTAAATGTTATATACTTTTTTTTTAAATAAATTTGCAAACATTTCTAGAAGCTGTTTATGTTTTGTCATTATGGGGTATTGTGTGTAGATTGATGAGGGGAAAAAACGATGTAATCAATTTTAGAATAAGGCTGTAACTTAACAAAATTTGGAAAAAGTCAAGGGGTGTGAATACTTTCCAAATTAACTGTAGATATCAACACAGCTTTATATCACCTATACAGGTAAGAACAGAGCTTTGTATAATCAATATACATACTGATAACACAGATTTACAGTACCAGTCAAAAGTTCGGACAGACCTACTCATTCCAGGGTCTTTCTTTATTTTAACTATTTTCTACATTGTAGAATAATAGTGAAGACCGAGGACATCAAAACTATGAAATAACACATTTGGCATCATGTGGCAACCAAAAAAGCGTTAAACAAATCCAAATATATTTATATTTGAGATTCTTCAAAGTAGCCACCCTTTGCCTTGATGACAGCTTTGCACACTCTTGGCATTCTTTCAACCAGCTTCATGAGGTAGTCACCTGGAATGTTTTTTCAATTAACAGGTGTGCCTTGTTCCTTCTTAATGCATTTGAGCCAATCAGTTGTGTTGTGACAAGGTAGGGGGTGGTATACAGAAGATAGCCCTATTTGGTAAAATACCAAGTCCATATTATGGCAAGAACAGCTCAAATTAGCAAAGAGAAACGACAGTCCATCATTACTTTAAGACATGAAGGTCAGTCAATCTGGAAAATGTTGAGAACTTTTAAAGTTTCTTCAAGCGCAGTCGCAAAAACCATCAAGCGCTATGATGAAACTGGCTCTCATGAGGACTGCCACAGGAAAGGAAGACCCAGAGTTACCTCTGCTGCAGAGGATAAGTTCATTGAAGAAATTGCAGCCCAAATAAATGCTAACAGACACATCTCAACATCAACTGTTCAGAGACTGTGTGAAGCAGGCCTTCATGGTCGAATTGCTGCAAAGAAACCACTACTAAAGAACACCAATAAGAAGAAGAGACTTGCTTGGGCCAAGAACCACGAGCAATGGACATTAGACCGGTGGAAGTCTGTATTTTGGTCTGATGAGTCCAAATTTGAGATTTCTGGTTCCAACTGCCGTGTCTTTGTGAGGAGGAGGTGTGATGGTGTGGGGGTGCTTTGCTGGTGACACTGTCTGTGATTTATTTAGAATTCAAGGCACACTTAACCAGAATTGTGCAGCAATATGCCATCCCATCTGGTTTGCACTTAGTGGGACTATCATTTGTTTTTCAACAGGACAATGACCCAAAAAACACTGCTAGGCTGTGTAAGGGCTATTTGACCAGAAGGAGAGTGATGGACTGCTGCATCAGATGACCTGGCCTTCACAATCACCCGACCTCAACCCAATTGAGATGGTTTGGGATGAGTTGGACTGCAGAGTGAAGGAAAAGCAGCCAACAGGTGCTCAGCATATGTGGGAACTCCTTCAAGACTGTTGGAAAAGCATTCCTCATGAAGCTGGTTGAGAGAATGCCAAGAGTGTGCAAAGCTGTCATCAAGGCAAAGGGTGGCTACTAAGGAAGAATGTAAAATATATTTAGATTTGTTTAACACTTTTTTGGTTACCACATGATTCCATTAGTGTTATTTCATTGTTTTGATTTATTCACTATTATTCTACAGAAAATAGTAAAAATTAAGAAAAACCCTTGAATGAGTAGGTGTGTCCAAACTTTTGACTGGTACTGTATATCACCTATACATATAAGAATACAAATAAATAGACTGGTATCATCACGTGCAGAACATGTATCAACATTCCTAGACCTGTGCCTGGGCCTCACTACCATTATGTAAAAGCTTCCAACAGGTGTTATTCATTGACAGAGTATTGTTTGTAGACCATGTAGGCATGGCAGCCAGAATCAGTTTGGAACGGATCCAGGTGTAGACAGTAGAGTGGTGAGTATCCCCACCTGTCACATGGGGTTCAAATCCCCGTAGGGAGGCACATCTTTTTCCACCCCAGCCTAATCATATTTCCCCCGAGCTAGCCCTTATGTAACATAAGGACAGAAGATCATTTGACAGGACACAGCCAACAGCGTTGCACCCCTCCAGAGAGCAGGTGTGAGTAATGGTTGACTCAGCCAGCCACCTGGAAAAAGACGTCCAGACAGCGCACGATCGAGACAGAACTGGAGCTCGCTAACTAGCTAGCCAAACTTCTACAACTTTATCCTGGACTCCGGCTTTTCATACCACAAAGTAAGATTAAAAACAGAGCATATACTGCAATGGTGATATTAATGAGGGCCAACTTGTTTTCCAACAGTAGAATTTAACTAGCAACCGCTAACTTAGATATCAATAGTTGCTGCTTAGCCTAGCTGCCTGGCACGTGTTGGGTTTGAGAATATGTTTCTTTGCTAATTGTTAGGTTTGAGAATATGTTTCTTTGCTACACAGGAATATGTTTGAGCTAAGGCTGATAAGTTGTGGAACAATACAGTGGATTGTAAACACCTGGTGTCTGACTGGCTAAAGGGCTGTGTATAACCTTGGGAGATAACAGTATGTTGAGCTAGGAATACATGAATAGAAAGATGTTGAGACAAACAGGACTGAGCCTGTGGCCTCAGTAACCCCGGACAACAAGCGCCAAGAGGCTGGGACCAGCCTGTGCGCCTACTATTGGCTGGGCAAGTCTAAACCACGCCCAGCCACTGTTCTGATAGGCCCATCCCGAGGTGGGAACTAACTCTGTCAGAACATACTTACACCAATGCATTTAGCAGAAAGGGCAGTTCTCTGGTAGCCCTGCGTGGTGTATCATTCAACCCCGTATATACGAACTTCATATTTACCATTTATGCTTGTGTGAGAATAAATACCTTGAATTAAGAACGTACTCTAGTAATCTTTCATCCTCAACACCAGACTAAATTTGGCGCAACCTAACACACGGTAACGGTACAGTACCGTCACAGTAGCGCTAGCGTTTGTTTTCGGAGGTAAGAGAACTGGCAAAGTTGGTGAGATCGAAAATATCATGCAATCTGCGTATGCTACCAAGGTTAAGTTATTGCCCATTATTGTAAATGCTATTCAGCTAGCTACGTTCATTATTTAGCCAGCGTTAGCTAGATGGCTATGTGAACAGTGTACAGTATGGTCCCGCATATCATTTGCTAACGTTACAGTAGCATTCACTTTCAATGGAGGGAGCTGTCAGTTAGTGTCACCTGCTTTTCTTTTGACTAGATAGCTATATTATTGACAGCTAAGTTCGATAATGCTTTGATATCCAGGGGACAAACCTCGCTCGTTATAAACATGTCTATCCATAGATAACGTTACCTCTATACCTATGGATTTGTTCATGAGTAAAACATCAGTCAGTCCGTGATATAGCCTAATTTGCCATGATACTTGATTAGCATGAATGAATATGAACCCATTTAGCATCTCCAGGCCTCCACACATACAAGCCTTTGGTACAGCTACATTTAAAAAAAAAAGTATAATAAATCAATTTAATATACACCACCAGAATCAATCCATTATTTATTTTAAGAAAATGTATTTCAGATTAACAGAGGATGAGTTGGCCTACTGTATGTTATCTGGCTTTGTGCCATGCCATAGGCTGTAGGCTTGTGTAACAAGGGTTGACTTTTATGTTGCATAATTACACGAAATCTTAATAGTTCCCATGCCTTATATTAGTGTGCATTGGTTTTGTTGTTGTAAGTGCCCTTTTTAATGTTGATCACTTCCTTCTACTTCTGTGTTACCCCTCATAAATATCCCCTGCCCCCCTTACCTCTTCCCATTCTACTGTACCCATGTGGAAGAGGTAGGTTAATGTAAAATTGAGGGCGAAAGAAACGCACACCTATTTAGGCGAGGTGCTGGCTAGCGGAGTGGAACACTTAAAAAAAATAAAGGAGAGCCGCACACTCTAGGAGCTCAGATACCCTGATGAAGACAGCTTGTCTGTCGAAACGTTGGACATAAATATTTTTGCATCTGAGCTCCTAGAGTGTGCGGCTCTCCTTTATTTTTTTTTATGTAAAATTGGCCCATGAGAAAATCCTCATCAATCCGATGTTAAACCCCAGCTATTGAGTTTATATAGTCACTGACATTGTAATATTATGGTCTTCTACCAGTATATTGTGATTTTATGCATTTATTAACTTTTTATCTGTTGATTTGTGAATGCTGTACATGCTAGCTGGTTTTCTCTGTGCATGTCGTCATTGGCTAGTATGGCTATTCGTGTCCCTGTTGTTAATTTGTACTTTAGAGGAGTTGGTGCATAAGGGCAGCACAACATTTCATTTATGGATGTTTGTTTCTTTATCAGGTATGTCACCTGTTTTTGTTTGTCTAGTTATGTTGACAATATTTACTGTCCATAGTTAGCTATGTTTACAAGTGCATGTCATTAACTGTACGTAATGCCTGGCTGTCATTTAATCAAAGTTTGCTAGCCCAGGCCTATAGGCTAGACTGTACAATGCATTAGACATTTTATAGTGTACATTGCACTATATTGTATCATTGTCAAACGAGATGATTGTTATTTGCGCCCTCTCTACTGTATCTATGTGGAAGAGAGGAGTTGGTGCATATTTCATTAATGGATGTTTGTTTCTTTATCAGAAAATAAAGCATCATTAGCCCAACCCTCTGGTCATCTGTTCACCGAGCAAAACACAATGCAGAGGCAATCTACACAGGTCAAACTTGTTCATTTAGCAGACAAGATATGCTTATAAGTCCCGTTATTTTATATAATGTGATGTTATAGTAAGAAGAATATAATTGAACTGAATAAAATAGAAAGGATTTTTTCCCACATTCTGAAACGAGTGCGCATATGAAGTGGCTGTTGAGAGTAAAAGTGATCATTTGAAACAGGCCCTATATGCTAGACTTAGAGTTATTTAGCAACTTCAGTTGTGAATGATACAAACCTTAGAATGTGTTAGAAATCAAAACATATATGGACTGCATGATGTTACTATAGGCTATTGATGAGTTGAGAAAGTCCAAAAAGAGTTTCAGGCTGCACATGCAGTTCTCTCCTCAAGTGATCATATTTTCACCCATCAGACTCAATTTAATCTTAGAATGGCACATTATCAAATGGGCAGGAAACAGGGGCAGGAGAAAAAAGACACGTCGGCCATATGCACTCCAATAGCAATGGAGGCCACTTTCCCGCTAAGTTTGTTTTTTCACTGGTAGGCTACTCCGGTTATTTCAATCCACACATCAACAACCACTGTTTGAAACGCATGGTGGTGATATATTCTGTATCAAAAGGTAATGTGTCAGCCTATTAATTGGGAAAGCCTACAATAATGGGTAATTTTTTAGGTTAACTCCGTAAGCCGCCCTGCACAATCAATGAACCAATAGCATTGCCTAGGTCTATACATTCACAGACACATGGGTAGAAGATGTGGAGGATAGCATAAGGTAACCAGTCCACTAGTATGCATAATAATACAGTCCACACTCAAAAGCACTAGGATTTATATAATTTTGGAGAATCGGCTAGACCAATTATGTACCAAAGACATCTTCAGGTTTTTTTTCGGGCTTGGGCTCTTATATAGGCATATGCATAAGCTCTAATATGGCTATGGGTGTTTTGAATGAATCATCACCTTAGAAAACACTGTCCATTTTGTTGTGTTAGGCTTTGAAACAATATCCACAACAACCATGTTTTACACTTTCAACCTGCTGTTGATCATCTTTCTTCAAAATGATCAATTACAGTGAGGGGAGTTTTAAAAGCATGAAACTGTGTTTTGATGTGATTTTCGATTGCATTTTCATTAATATCAGAGTGGTTAGAGGAACAATAGAGTCCTGAGTACAAGGCCATTAGGACCTGATGGAGGGACAATAGAGTCCTGAGTACCAGGCCATTAGGACCTGATGGAGGGACAATAGAGTCCTGAGTACCAGGCCATTAGGACCTGATGGAGGGACAATAGAGCCCTGAATGTCCAGACTGCATATGAGGAGATTACCGTGACTCAATGGTCACGTGGAATTTTACTGCAGACATGACTGCTGGTGTGGCGGTAATATGGTCACCGCAACAGCCCTAGGTATGACATATTTCACAGCCCAAAACATTTAAACTCAGTTTTTCACAATTCCTGACTTTTAATCCTAGTAAAAATCCCTGTCTTAGGTCAGTTAGGATCACCACTTTATTTTAAGAATGTGAAATGTAATAGTAGAGAGAATGATTTATTTCAGCTTTTATTTATTTCATCATATTCCCAGTGGGTCAGAAGTTTACATACACTCAATGAGTATTTGGTAGCATTGCCTTTAATTGGTTAACTTGGGTCAAACGTTTCAGGTAGCCTTCCACAAGCTTCCCACAATGAGTTGGGTGACTTTTGGCCCATTCCTCCTGACAGAGCTGGTGTAACTGAGTCAGGTTTGTAGGCCTCCTTGCTCGCACACGCTTTTTCAGTTCTGCCCACAAATTTCCTATAGGATTGAGGTCAGGGCTTTGTGATGGCCACTCCAATACCTTGACTTTGCTGTCCTTAAGCCATTTTGCCACAACTTTGGAAGTATGCTTGGGGTCATTGTCCATTTGGAAGACCCATTTGCGACCAAGCTTTAACTTCCTGACTGATGTCTTGAGATGTTGCTTCAATATATCCACATAATTTTCCATCCACATGATGCCATCTATTTTGTGAAGTGCACCAGTACCTCCTGCAGCAAAGCACCCCCACAACATGTGGCCACCCCTGTGCTTCACGGTTGGGATGGTGTTCTTCGGCTTTCAAGCCTCCTCCTTTTTCCTCCAAACGTAATGATGGTCATTATGGCCAAACAGTTCTATTTT
Organism: Hucho hucho; assembly: GCA_003317085.1. Lineage (NCBI taxonomy): Eukaryota > Metazoa > Chordata > Actinopteri > Salmoniformes > Salmonidae > Hucho > Hucho hucho. Next base: position 185,881 of record QNTS01001423.1, on the reverse strand, counting down.
TGTTTCATCAGACCAGAGGACATTTCTCTAAAAAGTATGTTCTTTGTTGCCATGTGCAGTTGCAAACGATTGTCTGGGTTTTTTATGGCGGTTTTGGAGCAGTGGCTTCTTCCTTGCTGAGCGGCCTTTCAGGTTATGTTGATATAGGACTCGTTTTACTGTGGATATAGATACTTTTGTACCCGTTTCCTCCAGCATCTTCACAAGGTCCTTGCTGTTGTTCTGGGATTGATTTGCACTTTGACACCGAAGTACGTTCATCGCTAGGTCTCCTTCCTGAGCGGTATGGCGGCTGCGTGGTCCCATGGAATTTATACTTGCATACTATTGTTTGTACAGATGAATGTGGTACCTTCAGGCGTTTGAACATTGCTCCCAAGGATAAATCAGACTCTTGGAGGTCTACAATTGTTTTCTGAGGTCTTGGCTGATTTCCTCATGATGTCAAGCAAAGAGGCACTGAGTTTTTGAAGGTAGGCCTTGAAATACATCCACAGGTACACCTCCAACTGACGCAAATTATGTTAATTAGCCTACCAGAAGCTTCTAAAGCCATGACATCATTTTCTGGAATTTTCCAAGCTGTTTAAAGGCACAGTCAACTTAATGTATGTAAACTTCTGACCCACTGGAACTGTGATACAGTGAATTATAAGTTAAATAATCTGTCTGTAAACAGTTTGAAAAACTACTTGTGTCATGCACTAAGTAGACGTCCTAACCGACTTGGAAAAACTATAGTTTGTTAACAAGAAATTTGTGGCGTGGTTGAAAAACAAGTTTTAATGACTCCATCCTAAGTGTATGTAAACTTCCGACTTCAACTGTATATACAGAGAAAAGAGTCGGCCCGAGAATTGAACCCTGTGGCAACCCCATAGACAGCCAGAGGTCCGGACCACAGGCCCTCCGATTTGACACACTGAACTCTATCTGAGAAGTAGTTGGTGAACCAGGTGAGGCAGTCATTTGAGAAGCCAAGGCTATTGAGTCTGACGATAAGAATGCAGTTATTTACAGAGTCAAAAGCCTTGGCCAGGTCGATGAAGACGGCTGCACAGTACTGTCTTTTATCGATGGCGGTTATGATATCGTTTAGGACCTTGAGCGTGGCTGAGGTGCACCCATGACCAGCTCGGAAACCAGATTGCATAGTGGAGAAGGTACGGTGGGATTCGAAATGGTCGGTGATCTGTTTGTTAACTTGGTTTTCGAAGACTTTAGGAAGGCAGGGCAGGATGGATATAGGTGTGTAACAGTTTGGGTCTAGATTGTCTCCCCCTTTGAAGAGGGAGATGACCGCGGCAGCTTTCCAATCTTTAGGAATCTCCGCCGATACGAAAGAGAGGTTGAACAGGCTAGTAATAGGGGTTGCAAAAATTGCGGCGGATCATTTTACAAAGAGAAGGTCCAGATTGTCTAGCCAAGCTGATTTGTAGGGGTCCAGATTTTGCAGCTCTTCCAGAACATCAGCTATCTTGATTTGGGTGAAGGAGAAGCGGGGGGTAGCTTTGGGCAAGTTGCTGTGGGGGATGCAGAGCTGTTGGCTGGGGTAGGGGTAGCCTGGTGGATAGTATGGCCATGCGTCGAAAAATGCTTATTGAAATTCTCGATTATCGTAGATTTATTGGTGGTGACAGTGTTTCCTAGCCTCAGTGCAGTAGGCAGCTGGACGGAGGTGCTCTTATTCTGCATGGACTTTACAGTGACCGAAAACTTTTGGGAATTAGTGCTACAGAATGCAAATTTCTGTTTGAAAAAGCTAGCCTTTGCTTTCCTAACTGACTGTGTATATCAGTTCCTGACTTCCCTGAAAAGTTGCATATCGTGGGGGCTATTCGATGCTAATGCAGTACGCCACAGGATGTTTTTGTGCTGGTCAAGGGCAGACAAGTCTGGAGTGAACCGAGGGCTAAATCTGTTCTTAGATCAATTGTTTTTGAATGGGGCATGCTTATTTAAGATGGTGAGAAGAGCACTTTTAAAGAACAACCAGGCATTCTACTGATGGGATGAGGTCAATATCCTTCCAGGATATCCGGGCCAGATCGATTAGAAAGGCTTGCTCGCTGAAGTGTTTCAGGGTGCGTTTGACAGTGATGGGGGGTGGTCTTTTGACCGCGGACCCATTACGGACGCAGGCAATGAGGCAGTGATCACTGAGATCCTGGTTGAAGACAGCAGAGATGTATTTAGAGGGCAAGTTGGTCAGAATGATATCTATGAGGGTGCCGATGTTTACGGATTTAGGCTGTACCTGGTAGGTTCCTTGATCATTTGAGAGAGATTGCGGGCTACAATAGCTTAGATTGTAGGACGGCCGGGGTGTTAAGCATATCCCAGTTTAGGTCACCTAACAGTATGAACTCTGAAGATAGATGGGGGGCAATCAATTCACATATGGCGTCCAGGGCACAGCTGGGAGCTGAGGGGGGTCTATAACAAGTGGCAACAGTGAGAGACTTATTTCTGTAAAGGTGGATTTTAAAAAGTAGAAGCTCGAACTGTTTGGGCACAGACCTGGATAGCATGACAGAACTCTGCAGGCTATCTCTGCAGTAGATTGCAACTCCACCCCCTTTGGCAGTTCTATCTTGACCAAAAATGTTGTAGTTGGGGATGGAAATGTCAGAATTTTTGGTGGCCTTCCTAAGCCAGGATTCAGACACGGCTAGGACATCAGGGTTGGCGAAGTGTGCTAAAGCAGTGAATAAAACAAACTTAGGGAGGAGGCTTCTGATGTTAACATCCATGAAACCAAGGCTTTTACGGTTACAGAAGTCAACAAATGAGAGCGCCTGTGGAATGGGTTTAGTACTTGGTTCTACAGGGCCTGAGTTAACCTCTACATCATCAGAGGAACAGAGGAGGAGTAGGATAAGGGTACGGATAAAGGCTATAAGAACTGGCTGTCTAGTGTGTTGGGAACAGAGAATAAAAGGAGCACATTTCTGGGCGTGGTAGAATAGATTCAGGGCATAATGTACCGACAAGGTTATGGCAGGATGTGAGTACAGTGGAGGTAAACCCAGGCATTGAGTGACGATGAGAGAGGTTGCATCTCTGGAGGCACCAGTTAAGCCAGGTGAGAACTCTGCATGTGTGGGGGTGGGACTAAAGAGCTATCTAAGGCATGTTGAGCGGGACTGGGGGCTCTACAGTGAAATAAAACAATAAGAACTAACCGAAACAGCATTAGACAAGGCATATTGACATTAGAGAGAGGCATAAAGCAATCACAAGTGTTGATCGGGAGAGCTAAGACAGCAACTGGTAAATGGCAATGAATGGGCAGAGAGGGTCAGTTAGGTACACACAGGACCTGAGTTCGAGGCTGGGGCTGACAGATAAACAAAATGAGGTACCGTGTTAGTGAACAGTCCAGCAGGCATCAGCTGTGTAGCCGAGTGATCATAGGGTCCAATGAGCAGCAATAGGTGAGTCAGGGAGCCGTTCGGTAGTCGCTACTACGCTAGGTGAGCGGGAGACACGGCGTTCAGAAAGGTAGCGGGCCGGGGCTAGCTGATGGGTCTTCGGCGACATCGCAACAGAAAAGCCTGTTGAAACCACATCGGACGATTACGTCGGCAGACCAGTCGTGATGGATTGGCGGGGCTCCGTGTCGACAATAAAGGGTCCAGGCCAATTGGTAAAAGAGGTATTGTAGCCCAAGAATTAGCTGGTATACTTCGACGGCTAGCCGGGAGATGGGCCTAGCTCGAAGCTAGCTCAAGGCTAACTGGTGCGTGCTTCGGACAGAGATGTTAGCCACTCGGTTGCAGCTAGCTAGCTGCGATGATCCGATGTAATGGTCCAGAGCTTGCGGCAGGAATCCGGTGATGTGGTAGAGAAAAGCAGTCCGATATGCTCTGGGTTGATATCGCACTGTGCAGACTGGCAGGTATTGTCCGAGCCAAAGCTGGCTGGTGTCCGAGCTAAATTTGAAGACCGCTATCGGTGGCTAACAATGACTAATAGCTAGTTAGCTGGCTAGCTTCTGATGGAGGTTCCAGTTATAAGGTATAAAAATAGAAGATCCGTACAACATTGGGTGAGGCGGGTTGCAGGAAAGTATATTTAGTTCGTAGATGGAAAGTGAGATTAAAATATATACGAAAAACAGACTATTTAAACGGGACAAGACAAACACACGTCCGACTGCTTCGCCAACTTGGATTATTTCAGCAAGGTATTCTTTCTTTTCCTGGGACTCCAAGAGCTAAGGAAACATGGATTGTGTATGTGTGCCATTCAGTGGGTGAATGGGCAAGACAAAAGATTTAAGTGAATTTGAACGGGGTATGGTAGGTGCCAGGCGCACCAGTTTGTGTCAAGAACTGCAACGCTGCTGGGTTTTACACGCTCAACAGTTTCCTGTGTGAACCAAAAATGGTCCACCACCAAAAGGACATCCAGCCAACTTCACACAACTGTGGGAAGCATTTGAGTCACATGGGCCAGCATCCCTGTGGAGCGCTTTCTACACCTTGCAGAGTCCCTGCCCTGACGAATTGAGGCTGTTCTAATATCTAAAGGTGCTTTTATTGTTTTGTACACACATACACACACACACACACACACACACACACACACACACATACATATCCTAGCCTACCTCTTACAGGTAATAATTTCTGGCAAGTTCAATGCAGTTATTAGCCTTATATTTAGCTAATAAATTATTGGCTATGCATAAGCTTCTAACTTATAGCCCCTGTCTCTTGTGCAATACGCAACTGCACTCCGCTTGCCTCTCTCCTTCAAAAATGCTCCTTAGCTCTTGGAGTCCCAGAAAAAGCAAGAATATCGTGATGGATTGTTTTTGTTGCATTAATTATACTAATAGACTATTTGAAGAGGGATGTCAACTCTTGTTTGCTGAATGTTAAATAGAGCAGCCAACTCACGGCCATGAGCAGGGGAGTTTGAAAGCGAGAACGTGGGATAGCGGTAGGCTATAGCAGTTCTATTTTCAGACTTGTAACCATTCAATCTTTGTGAAGAGAAAAAAAAAATGTCTAGTCCTATATTATTCAAGAATGTCATTACAATGATCAGGACAACAAAACATATTTAATTTACACCGGTCACGACTTCCGCCGAAGTTGGTGCCTCTCATTGTTCGGGCGGCGTCGCTGGTCTTCTAGCCATCATCGATCCATTTTTTATTTGTTTTGTCTTGTCTTCCCACACACCTGGTTTCAATTCCATTCATTACATGTTGTGTATTTAACTTCTTAGGGAGCGGCTGCATAGGTGACAGTTTTGGAAAGTCTGGCGTGCCCAAAGTAAAATGCCTGCCACTCAGGCCCAGAAAATAGGATATGCACATAATTAGTACTATTGGATAGGAAACACTCTGAAGTTTCTAAGAGTGTTAAAATAATGTATGTGAGTATAACAGAACTGATATAGCAGGCGAAAACCTGAGGAAAATCCATCTGGATTTGCAGTTTTTTTTGTACTTGACCTTCTTCTCCAGGCTGCCTATTCATTTCTATTTTAACCAGGACTGAGACTGCAGTACCTATGGCTTCCACTAGATGTCAGCAGTCTCTATACAAAGACTGGGAGTTCTAGGAGTAAGCAAAACAGATAGGAAGAGGAAGTAGTCAGGGGACCACTTTTGTAAACAAGGTTTGACGCGCGCGAGATTGTGAACGCGCACCACTTTATTTTTCTTTCCTATCGTTCACGTTATCGTCCGGTTGAAATATTACAGCAAATATACACAAAAGGATACCTAAGGATACATTAAAAAGGATGTTTGATTTGTTTGTAGAATGTGTATAGGTATAATTTGAACGTGTTCTCTTCACGGTTCAATGGGAGACTCAGCGGTGGATTTTCTGATCATAACGCGCCAACCAAACAGAGATTTATGGGTATAATAAATGACGTTTTCTAACAAAAGAACCATTGGATGTCTTCGTTAGACACTTGGGAAGCCCTCAGCAGAAGTTCTTTGAAAGGTAAGGGATTTGTTTTCGCTGTGAAATGGGTTTTGTGTGAACCGCGCTGGTTTATGAATTTATGCTAATGCAGAAATATTAGAGGTGCTATCCTCAAACAATCAAATGTTGTTCTTTCGCCGTAAAGCCTTTTTGAAATCTGACAATGCTGTGATATTGCCAAGAAGCAGAGCTTTTGATGACTATGCAACACTTGTATATTGATGAATGTTGAATTACTTAGGGAGCAGTGGGGCGTTAGCGACACTACACAGTGAAATGTAAGGCGCCAAATTCAAAATCCAAAAGTTGAATTATTAAACATTCATTCATTCCCAAGTGTCCAACGAAGACATCCAATGGTTCTTTTGTTAGAAAAAGTCATTTATTATATCCATAAATCTCCGTTTGGTTGGCGCGTTATGTTCATAAAATACAGTGTCCACTCACCCATTGAACCGTGAAGAGAACACGTTCAACCTATACCTATACACTTGTCCAAGAACAATCAAACATCATTGATAATGTATCCTTAGGAACACTTTTATGTATATTTACTATAATATTTCAACCGGATTATAAACTGGACGATAGGAAAGGAAAAAACCACAGCGCGCGCGAGCCCGTGAACACGCCTCCTCTTCTGTTTACACCCTGTGACTAGTTCGAAATTCTTCTTCTATTACCATCCAGAGCAACCTAACATCACCAAACACTGTCTAGAGACTGTTGACATCCAGTGGAAGCAATAGGTACTGCAATCTTACTCCCATATATGGCTGTTTTCAATAGGGAGGGGTTCAAAATGAGGCAATGTGTCAAAAACACTTTTTCCAGGACAGAAATTCCTCGGGTTTTCGCCTGCTATATCAGTTCTGTTATACTCACAGACAATATTTTAACACTCTTAACACTCTGGCGCCTTACATTTCACCGGGTAGTGTCGGGAGTGGGGCGCTAGTTTCCCACATGTCCTTGTCCAGAATTGTTTGCTGTATTGTGCTTGTTGCACGTTATGTTTACTGGTGTTTATGGGTATTTTGAGCCCATGTACTCTCATGTTATTTTGTACCGTTTTGGTTTTTATATTAAGCGACTACGGTTAGTACCAAGTTTTGCTCTCCTGCGCCTGACTTCTCTGCCACCAGTTACGCAACCCTTACAAAACCTTTGAAAGCGAGGAAGGAATGAAGCAAAAATCGAGAGAGAAAGAGGTGGTAAGCTAATACGCACATTGCACAACACTTGGGGAAACGTTATGAAAGGTATGCATCGAGAGAGAAAGAGGAGGTAAGCTAATACGCACGTTGCACAACACTTGGGGAAACGTTATGAAAGGTATGCATCGAGAGAGAAAGAGGAGGTAAGCTAATACGCACGTTGCACAACACTTGGGGAAACGTTATGAAAGGTATGCATGCGTCAGCCTTCTAATGATTTAAAAATATATATATTTCAAAATTAAAATTACATTTGCAAGCTTATAATTGTAACTTTGTAGGCTGCATGTCCTGCACCAGCATCACATGTTCTCTCTAAGCTTCATGGTTTGAAAGAGGTGCTAATTCCAGTCCATATAGTGCAAGTGTTGGTTCAGGAAAGTTTTTATTTTCTTATATATACACACACACACTACATGACCAAAAGAATGTGGACACCTGCTCGTCTAACATCTCATTCCAAAATCATGGGCCATATTATGGACTTGGTCCTCCCTTTGCTACTATAATAGCCTCCACTCTTCTGGGAAGGCTTTCCACTAGATATTGGAACATTGGATCGGGGACTTCAGCCACAAGAGCATTAGTGAAGTCAGCACTGATATTGGGCCTGGCTCGCATTCGGCATTCCAATTCCTCCCAAAGGTGTTCAGTGGGGTTGAGGTCAGGGCTCTGTGCAGGCCAGTCAAGTTCTTCCATACCAATCTCGACAAACCATTTCTGTATGGAACTCTGTGCATGAGGGCATTGTCATGCGGAAACAGGAAAGGGCCTTCCCCAAACTGTTGCCACAAAGTTGGAAGCACAGAATCATCTAGAATGTTATTGTATGCTGTAGCATTAAGATTTCCCTTCACTGGAACTAAGGGGCCTAGCCTGAACTCTGAAAAACAGCCCCAGACCATTATTCCTCCTCCGCAGGTAGCGTTCTCCTGGCATCCACCAAATACAGATTTGTCCGTCGGACTGCCAGATGGCAAAGCGTGATTCATCACTTCAGAGAACTCGTTGGCAGTGAGCTTTACACCTCTCCAGCTGACGCTTGGCATTGCGCATGGTGATCTTGGGCTTGTGTGCGGCTGCTCGGCCATGGAAACCCATTTCATGAAGCTCCAGACAAAAAAAATATTTGTGCTGACATTGCTTCCAGAGGAAGTTTGGAACTCGGTAGTGAGTGTTGCAACCGAGGACAGACTATTTTTATGCGCCACACGCTTCAGCACTTGGCGGTCTCGTTCTTTGAGCTTTTGTGGTCTACCACGTCGCGGCTGAGCCTTTTTTGCTCCTAGAGGTTTCCACTTCACAATAACAGCACTTACAGTTGCCCGGGGCAGCTCTAGCAGGACAGAGATTAGACAAACTGACTTGTTGGAAAGGTGGCACCCTATGACGGTGCCACATTGAAAGTCACTGAGCTCTTCAGTAAGGCCATTCTAATGCCAATGTTTGTCAATGGAGATTGCATGGCTGTGTGGTCGATTTTATACACCTGTCAGCAACGGGTGTGGCTGAAATAGCCAAAATCCACTCATTTGAAGGGGTGTCCACATACGTTTGTAATATTATTTAAGATACTCTTTCAAGAGGTAGGGTTTCAGGTGCTTTCGGAAGATGGGCAGGGACTCTGCTGCCCTAGCTTCATGGGGAAGCTGGTTCCACCATTGGGCCAGGACAGAGAGGAGCTTGGACTGGGATGTAGGGATTGGAGGGCCAAGAGACCTGAGGTGGCAGAACGGAGTGCTCGGGTTGGGATGTAGGGTTTGAGCATAGCCTGAAGGTAGGGAGGGGCAACTCATTTTGCTGCTCCGTAGACAAGTACCATGGTCTTGTAGTGGATGCCAGCTTCGACTGGAAGCCAGTGGAGTGTGTGGAGTAGCTATGTGGGCTCCAGCGTTCTGGATAAGTTGCAGGGGTTTGATGGCACAAACAGGGAGCCCAGCCAACAGCGAGTTGCAGTAGTCCAGATGGGAGATGACAAGTGCCTGGATTAGTACCTGTGCCGCTTCCTGTGTGAGGTAGGGTCATACCCTATCGATGTTGTACAGCATGAATCTGCGGGAGAAAGTCACTGCTTTGATGTTTGCAGGGAACCACAGGGTGTTGTCCAGTCTGTCGCAACCATGATGGAGAGGTCTTTGAGCGGGCAGGCCTTCCCTGGGAGGAAGAGCACCTCCCTCTTGTCGAGGTTGAGCTTGCGGTGGTGGGTGTCGCCACCTGGGTGTCAGAAGGGGGGGAAGGAGAAAAGTAGTTGAATGTCATCCGCATAGCAATGATAGGAGAGACCATGTGAGGATATGACGGAGCCAAGTGACTTGGTGTATAGAGGGAAGAGGAGAGGGTCTATAACCGAGTCCTGGGGGGTCACCAGTAGTGAGTGTCAGTGGTACAGACACAGATCCCCTCCACATCACCTGCTAGGAGCAGACTGCCAGGTAGGATGCAATCCAAGAGTGTGCAGAGCCTAAGATGTCCAGCCTTGAGAGGGTGGAGAGGAGGATCTGATGGTTCAAGGTGTCAAGGATGACGAGCACAGGAGAGAGTCAGCTTTGGCAGTGCAGAGAGCCTCCGTGACACAGAGATGAGCAGTCTCGTTGAGTGACCTGTCTTGAAGCCTGACTGGTTAGGGTCAAGAAGATCGTTCTGAGAGCGATAACGAGAGAGTTGATCAGACAGCACGCTCAAGTGTGTTGGTAAGAAAATAAAGGAATAGACGTCTATAGTTTTTGATGTCAGATGAGTCAAGTGTTGGTTTCTTGAGGTGGGGAGCAACTCGGGACCATTTTGAAGTCAGACAGGACGCAGCCAGTGGTAAGGGATGAGTTGATGAGGAATAGGAGGAAGTCTCCAGTGGAAGATTTTAATTAGATTTTATTAGGATCTCTTTTAGTCCTCATTTGGACTAATCTTCCAAGAGTCCTTAAACATTAAAATACAATATATAATACGATCATATATAACACACTGTTACAAACACACATAATACACTAACATATTGACCAGGTAAATACTCTAACAGTCTAAAAATATAGATTATTCAATTTCTTTATTGCTCTAAATCAAACTGTTATTTTGCCTATTTATCTTTTCTGTCTGGATAACACATAGATGGTGGACAATCTATTCCTAGTATTTATTGAATGTCTTACCAACTGAATACCGTTGTGAATAGAGCTTGGCCGTTTTAAATTGTGTATATTATGAAATAAAATAAGCATGTTTTTTTCAATTCTTGTTAATTGATGACCATCCAAGAGCATTGCGCATGACTACAACAGAAGAACCATATCTCCACCTTAAAACAATCCTTGCTGCTTTGTTCTGTGCAATCTGCAGCCTCCTAATTTCACCTGCTGATGCATTTCCCCAGACCACAGAACAGTAGTTCACCTGACTCTCACTGAATTCTTGTGTTATTTGCTTAAGAATCTTTCCTGGTAAATATTTAGCTGTCCTTCTGATCATGCATGCAGTTTTAATACTTTTGTTTTTACATAGATTAGTTATTTGAGACGACCATGATAAGCAGTTGTCTAGCTGCACTCCCAGTAGTTTGGTTTCTGGCACTTCTTCAATTTGTACTCCCCCCATACTTAATTGTATCACATGCTGTGTTGGCCTTTTCCTAGTGGAACAGACCAACATAACTTTGGTTTTCTTGGTGTTTAAAACAATATTTTCCAAATCTACTTGTAGAGCTTGCTGTATCTGTTGAACCGATTGTCTTGCTGTATAAATTGTAGTATCATCTGCAAATATAGTAGCTTGAGTTTCAGATAAGGCATAAGGAAGGTTGTTGGTATATAGTAAAGAAGTGGCCCAAGGCAGCTGCCCTGTGGTATTCCACAGTTTAAAGCATGAGGGGAAGAAAATGAACCATTGATATAGGTGGACTGCTTCCTGACAGTTAGATATGACTGTACCCAATTCAATGCTACCTCAAAACCATAATGCATTAATTTTGTCAAAATTATTTAATGATCCACTAAATCAAATTCTTCACTAAAATCTAAAAATAGTACGCCACACAAACATGCCATTATCCATAGCACTGAGCCACTAGTCAGTCATGTCAAACAATGCAGTGGTAGTGGAATGGTTTTTGCGATAAGCATGCTGATTGGCTGTAATATGATTTTTCTTTTCCATGCACTTTCATATTTGTCTACCTACAATACCCTCCAATATCTTACTGAGTGAAGGGAGTAGACTAAATGGTCGACTATTGGCAGGAGTAATGGGTTCTTTGCGGTCTTTCGGAATAGGACACAGTTTAGCATGCTTCCATACATTTGCAAACATCCCCTTTTCCAGTGACCAATTAAATCTATGTATTTCAGTGGAGATGCAATCTGGGGAGCAGCATAGCGAAGTAAAAAAATTGTCCATAAGATCATAACCTGTAGATTTACCATTGGGTAATGACTTCAATAAGTTTAACACCTCTACGGACACCAGACTAAAAGAGCAGGTTTTATTGCTCATAATATGGATTATCAATCCATGGAACAAAGCTTGTTTGGAAGAATGTGTGTTTACATTACCGTTCAGTAAATACATTTTCTTTGTAAAAAAATCTGCTAAATGATTGGCAATATCAGCTGGTTTTGTTATTGTTCTACCTCCACACTCAATGGGTATGATGAGGTAGATGTACCAAGTAAGCCTTTAACTGTATTCCATACCTTTTTAGAAACATTTTTACAATCAATAAAAGCATTTGTAAAATAATGTTTTTTTTCTTACAATTCAACTGCATAATTACATAATGTTCTATAATTATGTTAATCAATTTCTAGTTTAGATTTGGCTGCTGAGACTTTTGCCATATTTCTTTGAGAGAAAGCCTCACCCAGTTCATCATCAATCCATGGAGATGGATGAGCCCCAACTGTACTCTTTATTACTGGGGCATGTTGGTTCATTACCTCAGTGAGCAAACCAATAAAACAATCTGTAGCGTGATTTAAATCATCCTCTAGATAAATCAGCTCCCAGGGTACAGCAGCCAAATCATTTTGAAATTGCTCTTGATTAAATGTTTTAAAATGTCTCTTGAACACAATCCTTGGGGGTTTCTTTGGAACCTTGGTGTTCATGGTTATAGTCACAATATTATGGTCTGTCCAGCCCACTGGCATTGATCTGGCTTTTAAGCATTGCAATGGTATATTACAGAAGATCAGATCAATGCATGTGTCCGAACGGTGACCCAACTTAGTTGATGACCTAGTAGTATCATTAACCATTTGTTTGAAACCACAGTTCTCTGCATATCTCATCAATTTAGTTATTTGAATTATGAGCCTTCCAATTTAAAACTCAGCAAAAAAAGAAACGTCCCTTTTTCAGGACCCTGTCTTTCAAAGAATTCGTAAAAATCCAAATAACTTCATAGATCTTCATTGTAAAGGGTTTAAACACTGTTTCCCATGCTTGTTCAATGAACCATAAACAATTAATGAACATGCACCTGTGGAACGGTCGTTAAGACACTGACAGCTTACAGACGATAGGCAATTAAGGTCACAGTTTTGAAAAAGTAGGACACTAAAAGAGGCCTTTCTAATGACTCTGGAAAAACACCAAAAGAAAGATGCCCAGGGTCCCTGTTCCTCTGCGTGAACGTGCCTTAGGCATGCTGCTAGGAGGCATGAGGACTGCAGATGTGGCCAGGGCAATAAATTGCAATGTCTGTACTGTGAGATGTCTAAGACAGCGCTACAGGGAGACAGGATGGACAGCTGATTGTCCTCGCAGTGACAGACCACATGTAACAACACCTGCACAGGATCAGTACATCCGAACATCACACCTGCGGGACAGGTACAGGATGGCAACAACAACTGCCCGAGTTAGTGCTCAGACTGTCCGCAATAGGCTGAGAGAGGCTGGACTGAGGGATTGTAGGCCTGTTGTAAGGCAGGTGCTCACCAGACATCACCGGCAACAACTTTGCCTATGGGCACAAACCCACCGTCGCTGAACCAGACAAGACTGGCAAAAAGTGCTCTTCACTAACGAGTAGAGGTTGTCTCACCAGGGGTGATGGTTGGATTTGTGTATATCGAAGGAATGAGCGTTACACCGAGGCCTGTACTCTGGAGCAGGATCGATTTGGAGGTGGAGTGTCCGTCATGGTCTGGGGCGGTGTGTCACAGCATCATCGGACTGAGTTTGTCGTCATTGCAGGCAATCTCAACGCTGTGAGTCAGAGGGAAGACATCCTCCTCCCTCATGTGGTACCCTTCCTGCAGGCTCATCCTGACATGACCCTCCAGCATGACAATGCCACCAGCCATACTGCTCGTTCTGTCTGTGATTTCCTGCAAGACAGGAATGTCAGTGTTCTGTCATGGCCAGGGAAGAGCCCTGATCTCAATCCCATTGAGCACGTCTGGGACCTGTTAGTTCGGAGGGCTAGGGCCATTCCCCCCAGAAATGTCTGGGAACTTGCAGGTGCCTTGGTGGAAGAGTGGGGTAACATCTCACAGCAAGAACTGGCAAATCTGGTGCAGTCCATGAGGAGGAGATGCACTGCAGTACTTAATGCAGCTGGTGGCCACATCAGATACTGGCTGTTACTTTTGATTTTGACCCCCCCCCCTTTGTTCAGGGACACATTATTCAATTTCTGTTAGTCACATGTCTGTGGAACTTGTTCAGTTTTTGCATAAGACATCCAGATAGGACACCTTAGAGCTAGTAGGTCCACACAAGCATCCTACCAACATGGGTGCCTGGTGAGGCAGATGTACTTGAGCCCATAGTGCCTCTATTCGACATACATAAAGGGCATTCGGAAAGAGAGGAGAGTAGGGTCGAAGAGGCAAAATCAGGAGACAGGAAGGAGAAGGATTTAGCAGAAGGACGAGATGATAGGATAGAAGAGAGTAGTGGGAGAGAGAACGACGATTGCAACGGCGCATGACCATCTGGGTAGGGGCTGAGTGGCTAGGGTAGGAGGAAAGGGAAACAGAAAAGGTAAGAAAATGTGATCAGGACGTGTAACAAAGTTAGTAGGTGAACTGCCTCTAGTAAAGATGACATCAAGCGTATTGCCTGCCTTGTGAGTTGTAGGGGATTGGGAATGGGTGAGGTCAAAAGAGGCAAGGAAGGGAAGGAAATTAATCAAAGGCAGACGTCCGGAGTTTGAAGTCTCCAAGTACGAAGAATAGTTAGCCATTGTCAGGAAATGAGCTTGTCAAGCTCATTGAGGAACTCTCAAAAGGGCACCTGGTGGGCGATTAGATGACAATGTTAAGCTTGGGTGGACTAGCATTTCCCTACACAAAAGCATTTCGCTACACTCGCATTAGCATCTGCTAACCACGTTTATGTGACCAATACAATTTGATTTGATTTGAAGTGACAGTGACCGCATGGAATTCAAATGAGGAGATGGCCAGGTGAGAGAGCAAGAGAGAAAAGAGAATCTCCACTAAGGAGAAATGAGTAGACCTGTGCCACCACCACCACAATCAGATGCTCTCAGACTATGAGAAAAAACATAGTCAGATGAAGAGAGAGCAGCTGGAGTAGCAGTGTTCTCTGGGGTGATCCATGTCTCTGTCAGGGCCAAAAGTCAAGGGACTGAAGAGCAGCATAGGCTGAGATGAACTCTGCGTTCTTGACTGCAGATCAGCAGTTCCAAACGCTGCCAGAGAACCAGAATTCCACATGGGTTGTGCACGCACTAAATTAGAAGGGTTGTAGCGAAGGGGTGGGAAGCGTCTGTAAAGCCTACATGGAGAGGAGCAAACAGGTATAGAAAACACACACAGTTGCCAAATCATGCTAGCACAGCTGTTCATTAATTGTTCATGGTTCATTGAACAAGCATGGGAAACAGTGTTAAACCCTTTACAATGAAGATCTGTGAAGTTATTTGGATTTTTACGAATTCTTTGAAAGACAGGGTAACCTTTCGGTTACTGGACCGACCATCTAACCACTAGGCTGCCTGCCACCCCATGGCTTGGTTTTTGCTCTGACATGCACTGTCAACTGTGGGACCTTAAATAGACAGGTGTGTGCCTTGCCAAATCATGTCCAATCAATTGAATTTACCACCGGTGGACTCCAATCAAGTTGTAGAAACATCTCAAGGATGATCAATGGAAACAGGATGCACCTGAGCTCAATTTCAAGTTCTCATAGCAAAGGCTCTGAATACTTGTGTAATAATGTTTTTTTGTAATTCATTTGCAAACAAAAAAAAAACTGTTTTCACTTTGAAATTATGGGGTATTGTTGGTAGATTGCTGAGGATTTTTATTTATTTAATCCATTTTATAATAAGGCTGTAATGTAACAAAATGTGGAAAAAGTCAATGGGTCTGAATACTTTCCGAAGGCACTGTATGTTAGCTATTGTCATGACGTGCCCTTGAGGGAGGATCATAGCCCCTCCCCCTCTCTCTCAATTCAATTCACTTCAAAGGGCTTTTTTGGCATGGGAAACATATGTTAACATTGCCAAAGCAAGTGAAGTAGATAATATACAAAAGTAAAATAAACAATAAAAACGAACAGTAAACATTACACTCACAGAAGTTCCAAAAGAATGAAGACATTAGAAATGTTATATTATGTGTTGTAAGGATGTGCAAATGGTTAAAGTACAAAAGGGAGAAAAAAATTAACGGAAATATGGGTTGTATTTACAATGGTGTTTGTTCTTTGCTGGTTGCCCTTTTCTTGTGGCAACAGGTCACAAATGTTGCTGCTGTGATGGCACACTGTGGTATTTCACCCAGTAGTTATGGGAGTTTATCAAAATCGGGTTTGTTTTCAAATTCTTTGTGGATCTGTCTAATCTGAGGGAAATATGTGTCTCTAATATGGTCATATATTTGTCAGGTTAGGAAGTGCAGCTCAGTGTCCACCTCATTTTGTGGGCAGTGTGCACATAGCCTGTCTTCTCTTGAGAGCCAGGTCTGCCTACAGCAACCTTTCTCAATAGCAAGGCTATGCTCACTGAGTCTGTACATAGTCTAAGCTTTCCTTAAGTTTGGGTGAGTCACAGTGGTCAGGTATTCTGCCATGGTGTACTCTCTGTTTAGGGCCAAATCGCATTCTGTATGCTCAGTTTTTTTGTTAATTCTTTCCAATGTGTCAAGTAATTATCTTTTTGTTTTCTCATGATTTGGTTGGGTCTAATTGTGTTGCTGTCCTGGGGCTCTGTGTGGTCTGTTTGTGTTTCGACAGGTCATAAATACCTGGTAGAAACTGCCATGCATTATTGAGAGAGTCTAAGAGAACAAAGCACCTCTCTTGGCCAAACTCCTAATCCCCAAAATGGGAGAATTAAACAATATTTTTACTTTCGAGAATGTGGGAATGGTCCGTGGACACTTAAGGCACAGTTATGATGAGTGTGTTTCATTTGGTGATCTCATGAAGGACAGGAAACTAACATAACTGTAGGTTATGGTTTACATCTAAATATTGTGAAACGTAATTAAACATGAAACTATTTGTGAAAAGATGCAATGTGATATTAATCTTCTAAATGAGAGTATGGATATTCATATAAAGATTAACTAGTCAGTGGCCACACCCCCGTAAGCCCAGACATCAGATTAGACGTAATAGAACCACCCCTTCTTCGACAGAGTATAAAACCCACTCCTGACGCGACATGTTGAAGTAGTTGGCACTACAACTCTACCAAAGGACAAAGACCATATCACGTGGAGCATTGGCTACACGGCTGGAAATGGTTAACCTCTGAGACTATCGATCACTACAGAATAAGAGCAAATCTTAGACGTATAATTACTAGTCTGCAGCTAGAAATTATGTAAGTCTAGAATGAGAATACTGACAACCGCTGAAGCATCTATTCTATGAGAACATTTCCGAATGGTACTCTGAAGTATTCACTCTAACCACCTACAACCACGAAAGACATTGCAACTTCTGGGAAAGTTAACCAGAGACTCTGATGAACCCTACAGGACGATCGAGGATTCCAACAGAGAAGACAACAACGACAAACGGGCGTAAATATATAAATTGCAATTATTCTCGAATGAGCGGCCGTTCATGTGCAAAGGTATAGCATGTCAATGAATATAATTATAGACTGTGTGTAGTGAATCCATTTTGTCTTTCCTGCTCTTTCTCAGTCCCACCCCTTTCCTTTTGTCTACCAAGCTGTCATATCGGCTTAGCCCACTAGGGACTTTTCTATCATTGTTAGTAACCAATATCAGTTTGTTTGTTATATATTTCTGTGATTAGTTAGTTAGTGAGTTAGTTAGTAAATAAATAATTAAGCCAATTTGTATATTGCTGATTCATTATGGAAACTAGGGTTCATGCAGATAACCAAGAATTTTACGACATTTGGAATGAGACTAATGAGGTAACAATTTAATAATCATTAATGGAAGACTAATTGATAAGATATGAAAATATCTGAAGAGTCGATCCGGGAAATAGAGTCTCTAAAAACATTTGTCTGTGGTGCCCCGACTTCCTATTTAGTTAATGTTTACATGACTAGTTTAATCACGTAATAATAATTACACATAGAGCATAGATTTTTTAAAATAAGTCTTCACATTTAATGACACTATGGATGGCCTCTAGGTTTGTGGCGTGCGCAGACCTCAAAATTGCATTCCAAGTAGCATTAAAAAGGTCTTAAGTCTTAAATTCAACTTGATGGAACATGCCGATACAATGTTCAAACTAAAATGTATCATTCCTGTATCGTATAGGAGACCATGTATCTAGCTAGATACATATGAAATGGATCCCTAATGCTAGCAAAACCTTTCTGTCCCAAAGTTGAGTGAACATTGGGGCAGAAACATTTTGGCGCCGAAAGAAATGGCAGCCGTTTTACGGGCGCCTAACCAATTATGCTATTATGTGGGGGTTTTTCGCGTTATTTGTAACTTATTTTGTACATAATGTTTCTGCAACCGTATCTTACAGCAGAAAAGAGCTTCTGGATATCCGGACAGCGATCACTCACCTCGGATTAGAGGAAGAATTTTTCAACAACAAGCAAGACGCACCAGATATTCTCCAAACACCCCGCAAGACCGACATCCCAGTTATTCGCAAGAAGAAGCGACGCAGGAAACGGTGGTAAAGAGCCGGATGCCTGGTCAGGACCCGGAGGAGGCGATTGGGAAAGCTGCCGTTACCGTCAATACTACTCGTCAACATGCAATCATTGGACAATAAATTAGACGAGGTACGATCACGAATATCCTACCAACGGGACATTAAAAACTGCAACATCCTATGTTTCATGGAATTGTGGCTGAATGACGACATGGATATTCAGCTAGCGGGATACACGCTGCACCGGCAAGATAGAACAGCACACTCCGGTAAGACGAGGGGGGGTGGTCTGTGCATGTTTGTAAACAACAGCTGGTGCACGAAATCTAAGGAAGTCTCTAGATTTTGCTCGCCTGAAGTAGAGTATATTGTGATAAATTGCAGGCCACACTACTTGCCTAGAGAGTTTCGTGGCTGTTTATTTACCACCACAGACAGATGCTGGCACTAAGACCGCACTCATTCAGCTGTATAAGGAAATAAGCAAACAAGAAACTACTCACCCAGAGGCGGCGCTCCTAGTGGCTGGAGACTTTAAAGCAGAGAAACTTAAATCAGTTCTACCAAATCTCCATCAACATGTTAAATGTGCAACCAGAGGGAAAAAAACATCTAGATCACCTGTACTCCACACACAGAGATGCATACAAAGCTCTCCCTCGCCCTCCATTTGGTAAATCCGACCACAACTCTATCCTCCTGATTCCTGCTTACAAGCAAAAATTAAAGCAGGAAGCTCCAGTGACTCGGTCTATAAAAAAGTGGTCAGATGAAGCAGACGCTAAACTACAGGACTGTTTTGCTATCACAGACTGGAACATGTTCCGGGATTCCTCTGATGGTGTTGAGGAGTACACCACATCAGTCACTGGCTTTATCAATAAGTGCATCGAGGACGTCATCCCCACAGTGACTGTACGTACATATCCCAACCAGAAGCCATGGATTACAGGCAACATTCGCACTGAGCTAAAGGGCAGAGCTGCCGCTTTCAAGGTGCGGGACTCTAACCCGGAAGCTTACAAAAAATCCTGCTATGCCCTGCGACGAACCATCAAACAGGCAAAGCGTCAATACAGGGCTAAGATTGAATCATACTACACCGGCTCTGATGCTCGTCTTATGTGGCAGGGCTTGCAAACTATTACAGACTACAAAGGGTAGCACAGCCGAGAGCTGCCCAGTGACACGAGCCTACCAGACGAGCTAAATCACTTCTATACTCGCTTCGAGGCAAGCAACACTGAGGCATGCATGAGAGCATCAGCTGTTCCAGACGACTGTGTGATCACGCTCTCCGTAGCCGATGTGAGTAAGACCTTTAATCAAGTAAACATACACAAGGCTGCGGGCCAGACGGATTACCAGGACATGTGCTCCAGGCATGTGCTGACCAACTGGCAGGTGTCTTCACAGACATTTTCAACATGTCCCTGATTGAGTCTGTAATACCAACATGCTTCAAGCAGACCACCATAGTCCCTGTGCCCAAGAACACTAAGGTAACCTGCCTAAATGACTACAGACCCGTAGCACTCACGTCTGTAGCCATGAAGTGCTTTGAAAGGTTGGTAATGGCTCACATCAACAACATTATCCCAGAAACCCTAGACCCCAAACAGATCAACAGATGATGCAATCTCTATTGCACTCCACACTGCCCTTTCCCACCTGGACAAAAGGAACACTTATGTGAGAATTCTGTTTATTGACTACAGCTCAGCGTTCAACACCATAGTACCCTCAAAGCTCATCACCTTGTAGTCATGGCAGACAATATTCTAATTTTTGGTGACTTTAATATTCACATGGAAAAGTCCATAGACCCACTCCAAAAGGCTTTTGGAGCCATCATCGACTCTGTCGGTTTTGTCCAACATGTCTCCGGACCTACTCACTGCCACAGTCATACTCTGGACCTAGTTTTGTCCCGTGGAATAAATGTTGTGGATCTTAATGTTTTTCCTCATAATCCTGGACTATCGGACCACCATTTTATTACGTTTGAAATCGCAACAAATAGTCTGCTCAGACCCCAACCAAGGATCATCAAAAGTCGTGCTATAAATTCTCGGACAACCCAAAGATTCCTAGATGCCCTTCCAGAATCCTTCCACCTACCCAAGGACATCAGAGTACAAAAATCAGTTAACCACCTAACTGAGGAACTCAATGTAACCTTGCGCAATACCCTAGATGCAGTCGCACCCCTAAAAACAAAAAACATTTGCCATAAAAAACTAGCTCCCTGGTATACAGAAAATACCCGAGCTCTGAAGCAAGCTTCCAGAAAATTGGAACGGAAATGGCGCCACACCAAACTGGAAGTCTTCCGACTAGCTTGGAAAGACAGTACCGTGCAGTATCGAAGAGCCCTCACTGCTGCTCGATCATCCTATTTTTCCAAGTTAATTGAGGAAAATAAGAA
>QNTS01001423.1:129921-158329 GCA_003317085.1 Hucho hucho | reverse complement strand
ATGTGATAGTTGGCTTCTAAACGAGTTGGAAAAAGTGGGTTTGGTGTCAGTTTTTATCAGTTTGGTGTCAGAATGATATCTAATTGACTGATGGACGCAGACTTGCTGGCTGACTTTTGTACATTTGTAATAAGATTGAATAGGGCTGAAACATCACCAAAATGACAGACTGAAATCAACACTAAAAAGTGCATCACCATAGTCTCTAGGCCATGCCGAGTTCAACGAGACGCCCCACTTGACTGTAGCTCGCTCTGACCTCATAGACCGTGCAAAAAAGTAGGCCCAAAATGAAGCCTGGCCCTCCCTTTAACAGTGTGCTCCTAATCTCAGCTCGTTACCTGTATAAAAGACACCTGGGAGCCAGAAATCTTTCTGATTGAGATTGGGTCAAATACTTATTTCCCTCATTAAAATGCAAATCAATTTTATGCGTTTTTCTGGATTTTGTTGTTGTTATTCTGTCTCTCACTGTTCAAATAAACCTACCATTAAAGTTAGACTGATCATTTCTTTGTCAGTGGGCAAACATACAAAATCAGCAGGGGATCAAATACTTTTTTCCCTCACTGTATGTGAATCTGTTGGGGAGGTATACGAATTGGAGCGGGTCCAGGATGTCTGGGATGATGGTGTTGTGAGCCATGACCAGCCTTTCAAAGCATTTCATAGCTACAGATGTGAGTGCTATGTGGCGATAGTCATTTAGACAGGTTACCTTGGCATTCTTTGGCACAGGGACTATGGTGATTTGCTTGAAACATGTAGGTATTACAGACTGGGTCAGGGAGAGTGCATGCTCTAAGTACACATCCTGGTAATCTGTCTTGTGAATGTTAGCCTGTTTAAAGGTCTTACTCGCATCGGCTACAGAGAACGTGATCACACAGTCATCCAGAACTCATGCATGGTTCAGTGTTGGTTGCCTTGAAGTGAGCATGGAAGGCATTTCGCTCATCTGATAGGCCCGCTTCCATATTGAGCATAGATTGTGTATAGATCACTGGTACTCCTGTTTGTTTTGCTTGTAAGCAGGAATCAGGAGGACAGAGTTAGCTTTGTATGCGTCTCTGTGTGTGGAGTATAGTTTTTTCACCTCTACTTGCACAGAATCTGGAAGAAATTGGGTAAGATGGATTTCAGTTCTCCTGCATTAAAATAACCATCCACTAGAAGCGCCGCCTCTGGGTGAGCATTTTCTTGATGCTTATGGCCCTACACAGCTTGTTGAGTGCAGTCTTAGTGCCAGCAATTGGTTTGTGGTGGTAAGAAGACAGGTACGAAAAATATATATTTAATCACTTTTGGTAAATACACTGAACAAAAATATGAACGCAACATGTAACGTGTTGGTCCCATTTTTCATTAGTTGAAATTAAAGATCCCAGAAATGTTTGCTCAAATTTGTTTAAATCCCTGTTAGTGAGCATTTGTCCTTTGCCAAGATGATCCATCCACCTGACAGGTGTGGCATATCAAGAAGCTGATTAAACAGCATGATCATTACACAGGTGCACCTTGTGCTGGGGACAATAAAATGTGCAGTTTTGTCACCCAACACAATAAGCTGCCTCCAAAGTCAGTTTAGAGAATTTGGCATTACGTCCAACTGGCCGCACAACCGCAGACCACGTGTGGGAGAGCGGTTTGCTGATGTCAACATTGTGAACAGTGTGCCCTATGGTGGCGGTGGGGTTATGGTATGGGAAGGCATAAGCTACAGACAACAGACACAATTGCATTGTATCAATGGCGATTTGAATGCACAGAGATACCGTGACAAGATCCTGAGGCCCAGGATCACCTTATGATTCAGCATGATAATGCACGGCCCCATGTCGTAAGGATTTATACACAATTCCTGGAAGCTGAAAATGTCCCAGTTCTTCCATGGCCTGCATACTCACCAGACATGTCACCCATTAAGCATGTTTGGGATGCTCTTGATAGATGTGTACTACAGCATGTCCCAGTTCCCGCCAATATCCAGCAACTTCGCACAGCCATTGAAGAGGAGTGGGACAACATTCCACAGGCCACAATCAACAGCCTGATCAACTCTTTGTGAAGGAGATGTGTCGTGCTGCATGAGGCAAATGGTGGTCACACCAGATACTGACTGGTTTTCTGTACCATGTCCTCACCTTTTTTTAAGGTATCTGTGACCAACATCTTTATATTTGTATTCCATATCATGTGAAATCCATAGATTAGGGCCTGATGAATTTATTTCAATTGACTGGTTTCCTTATATGAACTGTAACAGTAAAATATTTGAAATTGTTGCATGTTGTATTGATATATATTTTTTTGTATAGTATGGTCTACAGCTTATCATATAGCGTATCATAAGGTAATATTAGAGATCGCGCACAACCCCCCATGAGTTTGCCCAACGCTGCCATTCTGTCCTGCCAATGTATAGAAAAAAAAAGCTAGATTAAAATGTTCCACGTCCTTGTTCAGCCACGACTCGTAGAAACATTACAGTTCTTCAGATCACGTTGATAGGATAGTCTCCAATGGAGCTCGTCCAGTTAATTCTCCAGCACGTTTGTCAGTAGAACGGAGGGTCGAGGCAGTTTATCCATTTGCAGACGTAGTCTCGTAGGTATCCCGCACGCCGGGCTCTATAATGGCGCCTCTACCTTTGTCAAGTGTCTGGGATTTGGGCCTGGTCCAGGATGAGCAGTATGTCATTCGCCTCCGACTCATTGAAGTAGAAGTCCTCATCCAAATCGAGGTTACTGATCGCTGTTCTGATGTCCAGAAGCTCTTTTTGGCCATAGGAAACGACAGCGGAAATATTATGTACAAAAAAAGTTAAGATCAGCTCAAAAAAACACAAAATAGCACATTTGTTTAGCCATTGCTGCTATTCCCTCCAGCGCCATTGACTCAGTTCAGTAGAAATCAGATTGCAGCTGTTTGCCTTGATTTTTTAAAGTTGACTCAACAACAACAAAAAATTACTGTGTAGGTGTGTGTGTGTGTGTTTACCTGGGAGTTAAGGAGGCGGATGGTGGTCTTGGAGCCAACGTCTTTCTCGTACCCCACGGTGGGCGCTGCGTTGAACCGCAGCACTGCATCATGGGAGTCTGTGGTTGGACAATGATAAATAAGTACAGTATTTATATATATATCATTCATTTGGAATCACTGAAGCTACAGATGCTGTAATAAAGTGGGCTTATAAGCTTTTTTGGATGCATTTCTGAGATGCCCATACATTTCAGTTTTGCGTACTTAGATTCAGGTGGAGTGTATTGTGTTGTGTTTATAATGACCAATATACCACACCCCCTTGGCCTTATTTCTTAATTAACCCCCTAGAGTCGATTGACACCCTGGTCCGTCAATCTAACTCACATAACAAAAAAATCCCCATCAAAATGTGTCAGTTTAAGCTAGAGATATCATTTTTTTTGCATTACATTTTAGTAGACACTCTTGTCCAGAGCGATTTACAGTAGTGAGTGCATACATTTTCACACTGTTCCCCCATGAGAATCAAACCAACAACTCTGGCGTTGCAAGTGCCGTACTCTACCAACTGAGCCAAACGGGACCCATTGGATGTGTCTCAGTCCACCGCATCCGCCAGTGTTGTACTTCCACATCTGTGGTGAACGGTGACAGAGCTAGAGTGGTGTTTGTCAGAACATGAGACATCCCGAAAATCGGTCTTCTCACAAAAACGTCTGTAGTGTCCGAACGGTTTTACATACAAAACTCTTATGGAAGGGGGAGACTCTCACGTCTCCGTTTTGCTCTATAACCCCCACAAGTGTCGCTGGACTCATCTGAAGGTATGAAGGTAGTTTTGTGCATAACAAGAAAGGGGTTAAATATGTGTCAAATATATATAAAGTGCCTTCAGAAAGTATTCAGAACTCTTGACTTTTCCCACATTTTGTTGTGCAACAGCCCAATTCTAAAATTGATTAAATCGTTTTTTTCCCCCTCATCTATCTACACACAATACCCCATAATGACAAAGCAAAAACAAGTTTCCTGAGCATTCTTATATCTCCTACATTTAGGACAGATACTTCAAAACCTTGTTTCTTATGATTTCTTATGTTACTGTCTGTTTTCCCATTTATGAATGTGTTATTCAATGCATTTCTATTGGCTTTAATAGCAAAGGCCAATATCTATATTTTATCAAACCATTTATATTTCTTTGAGATACCTAAAGGGGTCCAAGAATTCTAAATCAAATAGCTAAATGATCCATAGTATGACCATCTTAAAACTGTTCCATATGTCAGCTTAGCACCTCCCCTCCCCAAACGTCTTAGACTCTAAATAATTAAATATAAAATCATATATGACACTTTTATCCAACGTGACTTCTTCCTAGGTTCCTGCCTTTCTAGGGAGTTTTTCCTAGCCACCGTGCTTCTACATCTGCATTGCTTGCTGTTTGGGGTTTTAGGCTGGGTTTCTGTATAGCAGTTTGTGACATCTGTTGATGTAAAAATTGCTTTTTAAATACATTTGATTGATTGACTTACAAACATGCGCGCATACAGTTGAAGTCGGAAGTTTACATACACTTAGGATGGAGTCATTAAAACTTGTTTTTCAACCACTCAGAAATATCTTGTTAACAAACTATAGTTTTGACAAGTTGGTTAGGACATCTACTTTGTGCATGACACAAGTAATTTTTTCAACAATTGTTTACAGACAAATTATTTCACTTATAATTCAATGTATCACAATTCCAGTGGGTCAGAAGTTTACATACACAAAGTTGACTGTGCCTTTAAACAGCTTGGAAAATTTCAGAAAATTATGTCATGGCTTTTAGAAGCTTCTGATAGGCTAATTGACATAATTTGAGTCAATTGGAGGTGTAACTGTGGATGTATTTCAAGGCCTACCTTCAAACTTTGCTTGACATCATGGGAAAATCAAAAGAAATCAGCCAAGACATAATAAAAAAATTGTAGACCTCCACAAGTCTGGTTCATCCTTGGGAGCAATTTCCAAACGCCTGAAGGTACCACGTTCATCTGTACAAACAATAGTACACAAGTATAAACACCATGGGACCATGTAGCCGTCATACCGCTCATGAAGGAGACGCGTTCTGTCATCCTAGAGATGAACGTACTTTGGTGTGAAAAAGTGCAAATCAATCCCAGAACAACAGCAAAGGACCGTGTGAAGATGCTGGAGGAAACAGGTACAAAAGTATCTATATCCACAGTAAAACGAGTCCTATATCGACATAACCTGAAAGGCTGCTCAGTAAGGAAGAAGTCACTGCTCCAAAACCGCCATAAAAAAGCCAGAGTACGGTTTGCAACTGCACATGGCGACAAAGATCGTACTTTTTAGAGAAATGTCCTCTGGTCTGATGAAACAAAATTAGAACTGTTATGTTTGGAGGCAAAAGTGGGAGGCTTGCAAGCCGAAGAACACCATCCCAACCGTGAAGCACGGAGGTGGCAGCATCATGTCGTGGGGGTGCTTTGCTGCAGGAGGGACTGGTGCATTTCACAAAATAAATGGCATCATGAGGAAGGAAAAGTATGCGGATATATTGAAGCAACGTCTAAAGACGTCAGTCAGGAAGTTAAAGAAAAAAATCAGCAAACACGTTTGCTGTTCGGCAAAAGGCATGTGGGAGACTCCCCAAACATATGGAAGAAGGTACTCTGGTCAGATGAGACAAAAATGTAGCTTTTTGGCCATCAAGGAAAATGTCTGGCGCAAACCCAACACCTCTCATCACCCCGAGAACCCCATCCCCACAGTGAAGCATGGTGGTGGCAGCATCATACTGTGGAGATGTTTTTCATAGGCAGAGACTGGGAAACTGGTCAGAATTGAAGGAATGATCGATGGCGCTAAATACAGGGAAATTCTTGAGGGAAATATTAAACATTCATGAAAATACAATTGTTGTACACCATTCAAAAGCTTTGAAGTTTGTAGAAATGTTAAAATAATGTAGGAGAAAATAACATGGTAGGAGAAAATCCAAAGAAAAACCAACCCGATTTTTTGGGGGGGAGAGACCATCCTCTTAAGAATTGCATCCAGGGAGCTAACTTCTATGGCCTCCACGAGGTGTCAGCAGTCTATGTTCAAGGTTTTAGGCTTCAAAAACGAATAAGAAATATCAGTTTTAGTAAAAGGACACAGTCTTGGAAATTCGCATTTGCGCGCGCCATGAAGACATTACGCACCTGCTAAAATCGGTTTCCTATTGAACATACTTCTTTCCAAAAGAAATATTATAGTTTGATTACATTTTTAGGGTATCTGAGGAGTAAATAGAAACGTACTTTGACTTGTTGAAGCAAAGTTTAGGGGTAGATTTTCGGATTCCTTTCTCTGCAAGTTGAACGAGTGGATTACTCAAATCAATGGCGCCAACTAAACAGACTTTTTGGGATATAAAGAAGGATTTTATCTAACAGAACAATGCTACATGTTATAGCTGGGACCCTTTGGATGACAAATCAGAGGAAGATTTTCAAAAAGTAAGTGAATATTTAATCGTTATATGTGAATGTATGAAACCTGTGCAGGTGGGAAAATATTTTGATGTGGGGCGCCGTCCTCAAACAATCGCATGGCATATTTTCGCTGTAATAGCTACTGTAAATCGGACAGTGCAGTTAGATTAACAAGAATTTAAGCTTTCAGCCAATGTAAGACACTTATATGTACCTAAATGTTTAAAATCTATAATATTTATGATTATTTATTTGAATTGCGCGCCCTCCAGTTTCACCGGAAGTTGCCCCGCTAGTGGGACACCGATCCTTATTAACATTTATTTTTCTTAACTGCACTGTTGGTTAGGGCCTGTAAGTAAGCATTCCACTGTAAGGTCTACACCTGTTGTATTCGGCGTATGTGACAAGTTGTGCTGTGACAAGGTAGGGGTGGTATACAGAAGATAGCCCTCATTGGTAAAAGACCAAGTCCATATTATGGCAAGAACAGCTCAAATAGGCAAAGAGAAATGACAATCCATCATTACTTTAAGTCATGAAGGTCAGTCAATCCGGAAAATGTCAAGAACTTTGAAAGTTTCTTCAAGTGCAATCGCAAAAACCATCAAGCGCTATGATGAAACTGGCTCTCATGAGGACCGCCACAGGAAAGGAAGACCCAGAGTCACCTCGTTCATTAGAGTTAACTGCACCTCAAAATCCAGCCCAAATAAATGCTTCACAGAGTTCAAGTAACAGACACATCTCAACATAAACTGTTATGGTGGAAAAATTACAAACTTTGTTATGCACATGCACTGTACGAGCCTGAAACCTGTACATTTCCACTGTCTGTTTCTCTCATGTAAGAAGAAATCAGTGTTTTTCCTCTCTTATTTTTAAGTAACTTGGCCACGCGGCCAAAGACAGAGTTTCTGAGAGTGACCACAGTTTTTGGTCCATCCTGTTTTTTTCGTATCTCTCAAGGGCACAGCTGTGTGGAAGTATGAGGAGAACACAGGCTAGCTTGAGCAGCAGCAACAATTCTATCAGCAGAAAGGAGTAACAAAACTGGCGTTATCACTTGTTTGTACGCTATGTTCCCATCATGATCTCACACACCTGGTAAACTGCCAAGTAGACTAAGGTTATAAAAGCTGAGACCCAACTCTTGTTTGTTGGGCTCTTAACTTTGCACCTTTTGATTGATTTTTAACCAGCTCCAGATTTGCAAATCGTATAATAAAAAGTTGTTGTTTTTAAGAATCTGCAGTCTCTCTTCCTTTCTGATTAGAATTTCCACAACAATTCCTGGTGACGAGGATGGGAGGGCTGGCTCCGCTTGCTGATCGTTCCAGGGGACACCGAGGTTAACTGTCTACAGGGGCTACGTTAGGCGTGGCTCTGGGAGCCCACACTCCGCTCAAAGGAGCAGAAGGGGTCCTCCTTGCACCCGGTAGGGAGCGTCAGTGGACGGATACACCATCCCGAACAAGCAAAATAAATGAAGGGTGATTTTATTTCAAACATCATAGAAAAGACGAAACAGAGAATGAAAAGGGACTGTGTGAAACTACAAGCTGCACAGCTGGCATTCTCAAGGACAGGGCCAGCAGCGGCAGGCTCAGGGAGGACCTGAAAACGATGAACAGAGAGAAAAAGGAAGAAGTAGAGGGAGAGGAGGGGGAGACAGTGCAGACGGACGGGCTTGACAACAGCAACCAGAGCGTAGGAACTTTGCCTGCTATAATTGTGGAAAGAGTGGATATTTCGCAAAAGACTGCAAGAATGGATCGGGCGGGGTAGGGCGAGGGGGAGGTAACTGGAGAACAGGACCGACACCGAAAACGACCGTCTACAACCCACACACAGACTAACGCGAGGTTGAGACAGTTGACGCTCTTGGACAGCGTTTAAAGATTTTCAAGCCCCCATGAGGAGCCAATGGTTCATCTCTTCGTCAATGGTGAGTCAATCAATTCTCTAGTAGATACTGGCGCAGCAATGTCTGTCATAAATTCTAGAACTATGTCCAATCCTCCCATGTGAAATGAATCAGTCAGCACTGTGGGGGCCTCGGGAGGAATTATGAAATAGTTACGGTTAAAATGGATATGTGCAGGACACATCAATGTATTGCCTCTGCATGCTGCCCTGCACATTTGTCAGGAAGAGATTCTCTGTAAATTGGGAATTAATATTATTTTATCCAAATGTGTGATTGTTAATATGCATGGGACATACAGGACATTGACCCAATTGAAGAGATCTTCTCAACAGCCCGTAGCGGTTGGAAAAAGAAAGGCAGTTTTATGCCACAGACAGACCTACAGTGCACTGCCCCTTTCTCATCATTGAAGAGAGATTTACGAAAAAACTGTCTACAAGAAACAGTGATACTCACAACCTTCAGATTATAGTGGGCCTCAGTTTTGTTTTGTGCTCTTAGTATTAACATGTCTAAAGAACAGGCTTTTTAGGATACTTGTGTTTGGTTGACATGATATTACGCCAAATGGTAGGAAATTGGGTCGAGAGTGTGTGGCTGGAATTCTATCTGTACCACAGCCAGTTACAAAACAACAACATGTTGACACTCACAGGAATGGCAGGCTATTGTAGGGCCTGGCTGCCTGACTATGCTGAGGTTGTACAGCCACCCTCTGACCACAAGATGGTGATGAATGACAAGATACAGCGGAATCCAGGGGGACTCAAGGAGAACCATTTGTGGCTTATGCAGTAACTACGGCTGTCACTACCCTAGAGAGTGTTAAATTACCATCGCATCTGTCTGACCAAGCTGCAGAGCATGCATTTTGGCATTGTAATTGAATTTAAGTGAACCAAATTTAATTTAAAATAGGCCTGGAATTAGTTAACTGATTGATCCAAGAGTTGACTGCTGTTAAGAAATGTAGATACTGTTAAAGAACTAAACAAATAAGGAGGGGTAACCCATTAATTAATGTGTGGACGCATATTGATTGTAGTACCCGGGCTGGCAAAACACTGGATCAATGCTACTCTAACTTCCGCGATGCATACAATGCCCTCCTTTCGGCAAATCTGACCACGACTCCATTTTGCTTTTCCCCTCCTATAGGCAGAAACTCAAACAGGATGTACCCGTGACAAGGACTATTCAACGCTGGTCTAACCAATCGGAATCCACATTCGAGATTGTTTTGATCACGCGGACTGGGTAGCCTCAGATAATTATATCGATTTATACACTGATTTTGATGAGTGAGTTTATACGGAAGTGCATAGGAGATGTTGAGACAAAACCTACCCTAACCAGAAACCGTGGTTAGATGGCGGCATTCGCGCAAAACTGAAAAGCGCAAACCACCACATTTAACAATGGAAAGGTGACCGGGAATATGGCCGAATGCAAACAGTGTAGTTATTCCCTCCGCAATGCAATCAAACAAGCGAAATGTCAGTATATGGACAAAGTGGAGTCGCAATTCAAAGGCTCAGACACGAGACATAGGGCCTACAGTCAATCACGGACCACAAAAAGAAAATCAGCCACGTCACAGACAGACATCTTGCTTCCAGACAAAATAAACACCTTCTTTGCCCGCTTTGAGGATAATATAGTACCACTGATGCGGCCTGCTACCAAGGACTGTGCTCTCATTCTCCGTGGCCGACGTGAGTAAGATTTTTAAACGTGTTAACCCTCACAAGGATGCCGGCCCAGAAGGCATCCCTAGCTGCGTCCTCAGAACATGCGCAGACCAGCTGACTGGTGTGTTTAGGGACATATTCAATCTCTCACTATCCCTGGCTGCTGTCCCCACATGCTTCAAGAGGGCCACCATTGTTCCTGTACCCAAGAGGGCAAAGGTAACTGAACTAAATCGTCATGAAGTCACTTCTGTCGTCATGAAGTGCTTTGAGAGACTAGTCAAGGATCATATCACCTCCACCTTACCTGTCACCCTAGACCTACTGCAATTTGCATACCGCCCCAATAGGTCCACAGACAATGCAATCGCCATCCCACTGCACACTGCCCTATCCCATCTGGACAAGAGGAATACCTATGTAAGAATGCTGTAAGAATCCTGGGTCTCAACCCCGACCTGTGCAATTGGGTCCTGGACTTCCTTATATGCAGCCCACAGGTGGTGAAGGTAGGAAACATCACCTCCACTTCACTGATCCTCAACACTTGGGCCCCACAAGGGTGCGTGCTCAGCCCTCTCCTGTACTCCCTGTACACACATGAATGCGTGGCCATGCATGCCTCCAACTCGATCATCAAGTTTGCAGATGACACAACAGTAGTAGGCTTAATCACCAACATTGACGGGACAGCCTACAGGGAGGAGGTGAGGGCACTCGGAGTGTGGTGTCAGAAAAACAACCTCTCACTCAACTTCAACAAAACAAAAGAGATGATCGTGGACTTCAGGAAACAGCAGAGGGAGCACCACCCTTTCCACATCGATGGGACAGTAGTGGAGAACGTGGAAAGTGTTAAGTTCCTCTGCGTACATATCATGGACAAAATGAAATGGTCCACCCACACAGATAGTGTGGTGAAGAAGGCGCAACAGCGCCTCTTCAACATCAGGAGGCTGAAGTAATTTGTCTCGTCACCTAAAACCCTCACAAACTTTTACAGATGCACAATTGAGAGCATCCTGTCAGGCTGTATCACCGCCTGGTATGACAACTGCACCCCCCACAACCGCAGGGCTTTACAGAGGGTGGTGCGGTCTGCACAACGCATCACCGGGGGAAAACTACCTGCCCTCCAGGACACCTACAGCACTCGATGTCACAGGAAGGTCAAAAAGATCATCAAGGACAACAACCACCCGAGCCACGGCCTGTTCACTCCACTATCATCCAGAAGGTGAGGTCAGTACAGGTGCATAAAAGCTGGGACCGAGAGACTGAAAAATAGCTTCTATCTCATGGCCATCAGACTGTTAACTACTTATGGAGTGGTGGGGCGCTAGCGCTAGCGACACTACCCGGTGAAATGCAAGGCGCCAAATTCAAAATCCAAAAGTTGAATTATTAAACATTCATCAATATACAAGTTTTGCATAGTCATCAAAAGCTCTACTTCTTGGCAATATCACAGCGTTGTCAGATTTCAAAAAGGCTTTACAGCGAAAGCACAACATTTGATTGTTTGAGGGTAGCACCTCCAATATTTTTTCCATTAGCATAAATTCATAAACCATCGCGGTTCACACAAAACACATTTCACAGCGAAAACAAATCCCTTACCTTTTGAAGAACTTCTGCTGAGGGCTTTCCAAGTGTCCAACGAAGACATCCAATGGTTCTTTTGTTAGAAAAAGTCATTTATTATTTCCATAAATCTCTGTTTGGTTGGCGCGTTATGTTCATAAAATACAGCGTCCACTCGCCCATTGAACCGTGAAGAGAACGCGTTCAACCTACACCTATACACTTGTCCAAGAACAATCAAACATCATTTATAATGTATCCTTAGGAACACTTTGATGTATATTTACTATAATATTTCAACTGGATTATAAACTGGATGATAGGAAAGGAAAAAACCACAGCGCGCGCGAGCCCGTGAACGCACATCCTCTTCTGTTTACATCCGATGACTAGTTCGAAATTCTTTTTCTATTACCATCCAGAGCAACCTAACATCATCAAACACTGTCTAGAGACTGTTGACATCCAGTGGAAGCAATAGGTACTGCAATCTTACTCCCAGAAATGGCTGTTTTCAATAGGGAGGGGTTCAAAATGAGGCAATGTGTCAAAAACACTTTTTCCAGGACAGAAATTCCTCGGGTTTTCGCCTGCTATATCCGTTCTGTTATACTCACAGACATTATGTTAACACTTTTAGAAACTTCAGAGTGTTTCCTATCCAATAGTACTAATTATGTGCATATCCTATTTTCTGGGCCTGAGTGGGAGGCATTTTACTTTGGGCACGCCAGACTCTCCAAAACCTCGGGAGTCGCTCCCTAAGAAGTTAAACAGCCATCACTAACACAGAGAGGCTGCTGCCTACATACAGGCTTGAAATCATTGGCCACTCTAACAAATGGATCCCTAGTCACTTTAATAATGATGTTTACATATCTTGCATTACTCATCCAAAATGTATAAATTTAACCAGGCAAATCACTTAAGAACAAATTCTTATTTACAATGACAGCCTAGGAACAGTGGGTTAACTGCCTTGTTCAGCGGCAGAACAACATATTTTCACCTTGTCAGATGGGGATTCGAGCTAGCAAAATTTCAGTTACTGGCCCAACGCTCTAACCACTAGGCTACCTGCCGCCCCATATATACTGTATTTTATACCATCTATTGCATCTTGCTTATGCCGCTCGTTCATTGCTCATCCATATATTTATATGTGTATATTCTTATTCCATCCCTTTACTTAGATTTGTGTGTATTGTTAGATTACTTGTTAGATATTGCTGCACTGTCGGAACTAGAAGCACAAGCATTTCGCTACACTCACAATAACATCTGCTAACCATGTGTATGTGACCAATACAATTTGATTTGATGCAAACAATAACAGAATGATTGTGAATTATTGATTGCATAATGATGAACTGTTTAACACATTTTTCTTAGGGACAGGTTGAATACTAATCAAGTACACTGCTGGAATGGTAAGTTACTATGCTCTGTGCTGCACTTAACAATGCTATGAAGTCTATTTTTCCCAGAGTTGAAGCAGCTTCGCCTGAACCAAAGGGAGGACAGCTCCACAAACTTCAACCAGGAGATTGGGTGGTCATCAAGGACCTCCACAGAAAGACTTGTCATCAACAGCACTGGACTGGTCCATTCCAGGTGCTCCTGACGACCCAGACAGGTTGCAGAGAGGTCCACGTGGGTTTACGCCAGCCATTGCAGCTGTTGAATGGACCCTGGGAGAAGTGGCCACAATGCAACTAAAGTATACAACACCAGCATAGTCCCATGGCGGGACTTAAACTGGATGGTCTGAAGACCATCCAGTTTGATTTCTATTTTGCCATATATTTTTAACTGTGCTGTTTCACAAAAGTTCTGAACCTATATACATTTTACGGATACAGTATATTTTTTTAATTAGTTATCGTGTTGTTTTTAGTCCCACCCTTCAGTTCCACTCAACTCCTCCCATCTATCTCTTAACACAATCCATTTTGATTACTTTTTGCCATATATTGCCATAAGTAT
Organism: Hucho hucho; assembly: GCA_003317085.1. Classification (NCBI taxonomy): domain Eukaryota; kingdom Metazoa; phylum Chordata; class Actinopteri; order Salmoniformes; family Salmonidae; genus Hucho; species Hucho hucho. Next base: position 144,659 of record QNTS01001423.1, on the reverse strand, counting down.
TATTATATTATTGATCAATTGACTATGACTTTTCAAATCACCCAGAGGTGCTATTCGCAGAGTTAGCTCCAGGTAAATGTTGTGACCAAAGCCAAGCTACATACAGTGGTTCCTCCTTTAAAAGTTGCAGCACACCTTGCGGGCTGCCGCAGAATTCTGTGGCACGTTATTTAATTGTCAGCCATTTCTTCTGTTAATGCAAGTTAGTGCTAGTTTGATCACCAGAGGGCATCTTTGAGAATCATTTGATAGTCTTCCATATTGGCATTACCAGAGAATTTAAAACCTTTTTAGTAATAACATAGTATATGGGATTGATTTTAAGAAATTTGGCTTCATTCATTTGATAAATATTTTGATGTTTCTATTCTGAGAAAAACGAAAAACGAAACCCTCAGGGTTTCAGTTAGGATGGAATGGAAAATATGGTGCTGTACAATGTGAAGGTCGGGAGTAGGCTACAGCATAAGAGGATTGGATTCTAAATTGTTTGCCTTCATTAGACAATTTTGTTCCAATATTTCTGTAAATCAGTGATATTTATTCCCATAGTAATTCTCTATGGATCCATAACTAAACCAACATCTGCATTTTGAAAGAGTATTTTTATCATTATTTTATTTAACAAAAGCATAAAGATGCTGATGAAGAAATACAGTACTGTACAGTATATGCTTTTACATTTGGAAATTAAAGCATTTAAAGCATTTTGAAGTTATAAGCCACCTGCATTTGTTAATTAGGCTACTGTGCAGTCAGACAAGTGAACATACCTACAATACATACTGTAGTAAACATGGGAAAGTGCCTAATTCCTTACATAAGAGAGAGCAGGCCATGTCTGTACGAGAGAATTCGGGCACGCGGGAGACCGGGGTTCAATTCCCTGATGGGGAGGAAGGAGTTGGCTGTCCTTGTAAATAAGATTTTGTTCTTAACTGGTTCCATAATTGTTATTTCATAGTTGTGATGTCTTCACTATTATTCTACAATATAAAATATATAAAAAATAAAGAGAAATTCTGGAATGAGTAGGTGTGTCCAAACTTTTGACTGGTACTTAATTAATTTGATTAATATTATGGTGTTTCTATTCCAAGAAAAATGAAAAACCCTCTGGGTTTCCATTAGGATGGAACGGAAAATATGGCACTGTACAAAGTGACGGTTGGGAGTAGGCTACAGTGCTTGGCTATTTAGCTAAAGAATCTCAGTTTCATGCGGGAGACCGGGGTTCAATTACCTGACGGGAAGGAAGGAGTAAGCTGTCCTTGTAAATAAGAATTTGTTCTTAACTGACTTGCCTTGTTAAATAACTGACTTGCCTAGAGGTTACACTAAGAGCATAACATTTCTGCACCCTAATTTTCAAATTCTAGTCTAACCAATACCCAAACAGAGATTCATTGAAAATATTGATTTGATCTCATTGATTTATCAAGACCAGTCCCCATGCTTGTCTCAGAGCAGTGAGAAACAGTGATCAAATAGTTGTAGGCTTTTGCTTCAAATCCTATTGTTTCTAACTTCAATATGCTCTATAAATAAATAAGACCTCCACTTTTAACAGCACATTACTCAACACTAGTGAGACTCTTTTCGCCTATGGTAGGCCTACAGTATATCTAAAAACATTTTTCCAATGACGTGACTCTCCGCCAATAATCACATTTAGAGGATTGGAGGATTCTAAATTAATATCTACAGTGGCTTGCGAAAGTATTCACCCCTTGGCGATTTTCCATTGTTGCCTTACAACCTGGAATTAAAATATATTTTTGGGGGGATTGAATCATTTTGATTTACATAACATGCCTACCACTTTGAACATGCAAAATATTTTTTATTGTGAACCAACCAAGAAATAAGAAAAAAAAAATGTTTTACTTGAGCGTGCATAACTATTCACCCCCCAAAGTCAATATTTTGTAGAGCCACCTTTTGCAGCAATTACAGCTGCAAGTCTCTTGGGGTATGTCTCTATAAGCTTGGCACATCTAGCCACTGGGATTTTTGCCCATTCTTCAAGGCAAAACTGCTCCAGTTACTTCAAGTTGGATGGGTTCCGCTGGTGTACAGCAATCTTTAAGTCATACCACAGATTCTCAATTGGATTGAGGTCTGGGCTTTGACTAGGCCATTCCAATACATTTAAATGTTACTCATTAAACCACTCAAGTGTTGCTTTAGCAGTATGCTTAGGGTCATTGTCCTGCTGGAAGGTGAACCTCCGTCCCAGTCTCAAATCTCTGGAAGACTGAAACAGGTTTCCTCAAGAATTTCCCTGTATTTAGCACCATCCATCATTCATTCAATTCTGACCAGTTTCCCAGTCCCAGTCCCAGTCCCGAAGAAAAACATCCCCACAGCATGATGCTGACACCACCATGCTTCACTGTGTTCTCGGGGTGATAAAAGGTGTTGGGTTTGCGCCAGACATAGAGTTTTCCTTGATGGCCAAAAAAGCTAAATTTTAGTCTCATCTGACCAGAGTACCTTCTTCCATATGTTTGGGGAGTCTCCCACATGCCTTTTGGCGAACACCAAATGTGTTTGCTTATTTTTTTCTTTAGGCAATGGCTTTTCTCTGGCCACTCTTCCGTAAAGCCCAGTTCTGTGGAGTGTACGGCTTAAAGTGGTCTTATGGACAGATATGCCAGTCTCCGCTGTGGAGCTTTGCAACTCCTTCAGGGTTATCTTTGGTCTCTTTGTTGCCTCTGATTAATGCCCTCCTTGCCTGGTCTGTGAATTTTGGTGGGCGGCCCTCTCTTGGCAGGTTTGTTGTGGTGCCATATTCTTTCCATTTTTTAATAATGGATTTAATGGTGCTCCGTGGGATGTTGAAAGTTTCTGATATTTTTTTATAACTCAATCCTGATCTATACTTCTCCACAACTTTGTCCCTGACCTGTTTGGAGAGCTCCTTGGTCTTCATGGTGCCGCTTGCTTGGTGGTGCCCCTTGCTTAGTGGTGTTGCAGACTCTGGGACCTTTCAGAACAGGTGTATAAATACTGAGATTATGTGACAGATCATGTGACACTTAGATTGCCCACAGGTGGACTTTATTTAACATTGTTTCTTCAAGGTAGGATTATAGCAATATTTTGTTACGTTTCAGCCTATTTACATGTATATTTCTATTATTGTACATAATGGTGGCTGTTTTTTTTCTTCTCCAAATGCAGACAATGACCCAAAACACACTGCCGCCCGGGCTTGCATTGCAAATGAGGGCATAAACTGGGTCAAGATGCCAGCAGAGTAAGTAAACCTTTATGTAGTAAAATAAAGGTTAAATAAAAGACCTACAACACCTTCGGTAGGCCTACAGTATATCTAAAAATATCTTTTTAATCTCTACATGTAGGTCTCCTGATTAAACCCGATCTAACTTGTTTGGCATCAACTGAAAACATTCATCCGTAACTCTGCCAAGCCGACAAGCAAAGATGAACTGGTCAAGGCCATCAAGATGTTTTGGCTTGAGAAATATAACAATGCAACAATACAACAAATACTTTGATCATCTCAGCAATGTTTTACCTGTAGTCGTGGAGCTGAGTGGAAGTGCGACTAAAATGTAGTTTAAATAAACATCAGCATTTGAATGTCTTTTGTCTCGTTATTTTATTAGCAAAAGCATAAAGATGTTGGTGAAGAAATACTGTACTGCTGTTTTGAGTTAGAAATGTAACACTTTAGCATCGAATACATTGCAAGTTTTGGGATTTTCACTCCAGTAGCTGGGCTATAAAATTATTTTGTCCTGCTAATAGGAAACATTTGCATAATGGGCTACACTTACTACAGTACTACACTTGCTACAGTACTACAGTACTACACTTGCTACAGTACTACAGTACACTTGTGAAAAACAAGTGTTTGAAAACCTGTTTTCAAAATGACTCCAGTTGTCCATCACTACTGTAAATAAAAACACAGCATCTTGTTTACATCTCGTTTACTTTCTTTATTGTAACAAAAATGTCACATATAATTTGCATCTACCTTTCCAATTACTTTTAGAGTGGGATTTACAAATGTGCGCTTTCATTATGAGTTACATTGTTTTAGTTCGAACGTACAGACTTGTTTTCTTTAAATGATTGTTTTATGTAGTATGCTACATTTTTGACCAGTTGTAAGTAGGCCAAATAAAAAAAAATCCTACTTCTATTAGGCTTTTAAGCCTCATAGCCTACCTCATCCAGTTAAGTTTTTTATATTGGTCGAGGCTCCAAAGAAATAGACTCCAATTAAGCCCTCTTGTTGTTTGCAAAGTCAAATTAAAATGAAGATTATTGTTGAAATGAATTGCTCAACTGGTGTAGGTTTTCTCCATCTGTTGGTGTGCAACACTTGCATAAAAAGTTAACTATATTTTCAGAACCAGCCACTGTTCACCTCCTATTGATTGTGCTGCAGTTCCCACCAGTTGTTTTTTAATTTAACCTTTATTTAACTAGGCAAGTCAGGTAAGAACAAATTCTTATTTACAATCATGGCCTACCCCAGCCAAACCCGGATGACGCTGGGCCAATTGTGTGCCGCCCTATGGCACACCCAATCACGGTCAGATGTGATACAGCCTGTTTTTGAAACAGGGACTGTAGTAATGCCTCTTGTACTGAGATGCAGTGCCTTAGACAGCTGCACCACTCGGGAGCCATGACCAATATATATATACAGTTGTGGGAAGTCCGAAGTTTACATACACCTTAGCCAAATACATTTAAACTCAGTTTTTCACAATTCCTGACGTTTAATCCTATTAAAAATTCCCTGTCTTAGGTCAGCTAGGATCACCACTTCATTTTAAGAATGTGAAATGTCAGTATAATAGTAGAGAGAATGATTTATTTCAGCTTTTGTTTCTTTCATCACATTCCCAGTGGGTCAGAAGTTTACATACACTCAATTAGTATTTGGTAGCATTGCCTTTAAATTGTTTAACTTGGGTCAAACGATTCAGGTAGCCTTCCACAAGCTCCCCACAATAAGTTGGGTGTATATTGGCCCATTCCTCCTGACAGAGCTGGTGTAACTGAGTCAGGTTTGTAGGCCTCCTTGCTCGCACACGCTTTTTCAGTTCTGCCCACAATATGTCTATGGGATTGAGGTCAGGTCTTTGTGATGGCCACTCCAATACCTTGACTTTGTTGTCCTTAAGCCATTTTGCCACAACTTTGGAAGTATGCTTTGGGTCCATTTGGAAGACCCATTTGCGACCAAGCTTTAACTTCCTGACTGATGTCTTGAGACGTTGCTTCAATATATCCATATATCAATTTTCCTACCTCATGATGCCATCTATTTTGTGAAGTGCACCAGTCCCTCCTGCAGCAAAGCACCCTCACAACATGATGCTGCCACCCCCGTGCTTCACAGTTGGGATAGTGTTCTTCGGCTTGCAAGCCTCCCCCTTTTTCCTACAAACATAACGATGGTCATCATGGCCAAACAGTTATGTTTTTGTTTCATCAGACAAGAGGACATTTCTCCAAAAAGTATGATCTTTGTCCCCATGTGCATTTGCAAACTGTAAGCTGTCTTTTTAATGGCGGTTTTGGAGCAGTGGCTTCTTCCTTGCTGAGCGGCCTTTCAGTTTATGTCGATATAGGACTCGTTTTACTGTGGATATAGATACTTTGTACCTGTTTCCTCCAGCATCTTCACAAGGTCCTTTGCTGTTGTTCTGGGATTGATTTGCACTTTTCGCACCAACGTACGTTCATCTCTAGGATGACAGAACGCGTCTCCTTCCTGAGCGGTATGACGGCTGCTTGGTCCCATGGTGTTTATACTTGTGCACTATTGTTTGTACAGATGAACGTGGTACCTTCAGGCGTTTGGAAATTGCTCCCAAGGATGAACCAGACTTGTGGAGGTCTACAAAAAAATGTCTGAGGTCTTGGCAGATTTCTTTTGATTTTCCCATGATGTCAAGCAAAGAGGCACTGAGTTTGAAGGTAGGTAAATACGTGTGTAGGTAGATACGTGTGTAGGTAGATACGTGTGTAGGTAAATACGTGTGTAGGTAGATACGTGTGTAGGTAGATACGTGTGTAGGTAAATACGTGTGTAGGTAGATACGTGTGTAGGTAGATACGTGTGTAGGTAGATACGTGTGTAGGTAGATACGTGTGTAGGTAGATACGTGTGTAGGTAGATACGTGTGTAGGTAGATACGTGTGTAGGTAAATAAGTGTGTAGGTAAATACGTGTGTAGGTAGATGTGGAAAGGTAGATACAAATGATTTGTTGCAAGTTGGGGAGGGGGGGCGGGGAGTTTCACACCTAGCTCAAGTTGAGGAGGGGGGGTTCACACCTAGCTCGGCTATTAGACAATTCTTCAGTAAAGGTTGAATAGTCTATTGTTCAGCTAATAGGCCATCCTAGAAACGTTGTTAGCAGAATTCACAGCCTGCTACGCTTGTCAAAAACAAATAATAATACTATTTCCCCTTTCCACTTGTTAAAGATTCCAAATTATCATTTTTTTTTGTTGCCATAATTGGCCCCAACCCCAATTAATACATTTGGGCACAGTCGATAGCGTGCTGGACTTCGGGCTAGAATGTTGATGGTTCGAAACCTGCTCCCTGCTTGTTTCATTACATTATTATGCCGGTCTCAGAGCAAATAGCCTGGATTGTTACTTCCATCTTGTTCCTCGCCCTCTTCCACAAATCAAATAGTAATATGATATGCATAGGAAGTGTAGTGTACAGTTTTTTTTCTGTATATATGAATTACAATTCAGCCTTTACTTAAATCATGTTTCTAGTCTATTGCATAGTTACAATGTGTAATCATTGATGTCCCAGGAGCGGTAAACACTGTTGAAGTGTATAATTGTAATACATACATACATACATACATACATACATACATACATACATACATACATACATGCAGACACAGCATCATTCAAAGAATGGAGTTTGATACACCTGGTATTGGATATGACTGAAAAAAACTAGCTAAATAGCGATTTTCATAAATTAACTTTATGACCAAAAAATATGCACAATTGTTTGTCTACATTAACTAACAGATTCCTCTCAATTGTAAATGTTTTGCTTGACTTGTTATGATGTTATAATTACTTACATTTGCTTCCACCGTAATGTTTTTGTGAGCCATCTGCTGAAGAAAGTCACCAGCGACAGGTGGCATAACGTCAAATTCGTCATTGGAACCACTCGATATGATTGGTCATATAAAAACCTTGGGACCCAAATGCATAACGAGTGCTCTAACTCCCCCTTGTGGTGGTCTGGAGCAATGAAGCCATGACGCTGGGTACCTCTAAGTCCCGCGGCGTAAGCGTGCAACTTTTAAAGGAGGAGCCACTGTATAGACAGTACCAAAACAAATGATCTAATCATTCTGTCTCTTCGCAGCAAAATCTGCAGAGCTGGGATGGTTGTATCATGGACCTAAATACCGAATTGTGTTATTTGGATTTATTGTTCATGAGAAGACGTTTTTCAAAATGTCCAAGATAGAGGAAAATCTATTCTGACAAATTTGTTCAGCATGAGGAAAGACCCCTACATATAGTTTCAAGTCTCTAAGTCAAACAGAGTGGCAGATGAGGGTATAAGTGAGACTGCTTATGCAGTGCCACCTATAGGCTAATCGGTATCATTCATTTTGACCAAGTTACCCATGGCCTCTAGTTTCTGTGTGCCATTAGAAAAAAAGTTACCAATCATTGACCATATTAAGTGAACCCCTAAAAACATTTACATATTACCCCGCGTCCTTTTCTGCAGGTGAAGTTTTGATTTAAAATATTGTTGTTTCTCATATGTTGCTAATTTAATTGTTTTGATGTTCCTTTTCCATCTGATTAATGTTGTACTTTCAGTTCATTAAATGTACATGTTTCACCGCAATATAAACAACTAAAGTGCAAAATGACAATGATGCACAGTTATCAATAACTTTACAGTTAGCCACAACTGCTTTGTGAATGTAACAGTGGCTAAGAGGATGCATTTGTACAGTTTAGGTATACTTCAAGTGGTTAATGTGAAATTCCACAGTTGTAAATTAATAACTGTCACAGACAATGTAATTGAACCTCAAAGTATACGTCAAACACATAAGTACACTATCTTCATATAGAGTACAGTCATGACAGACATTATTTGCACCTTTGATAAAGATGAGAAAAAAAGACTGAATTGAATAAATAATACAAATACTAAGCTATCTTGTATGCTAAAAAAACGTGGAAAATTACTTTATTTAAAAAAATGATTACTTGTTAAACAAAATATTTTTCTCTGAGCAATTGTATTAGTAATAAAGAATATAATTTCCCAATTTGTTTGAGCATACAATATAGCTCAGTATTTGTATTATTTATTTTGATACAGTTTTTTTTGCTCATCTTTCAAGGGTGCCAATATTTTCGGTCAATATTGTACATCTCAAATAATGTCTTACAAGTATACATACTTTACTTTAAGTGCCTAGAAGTTCACTTAGTTTACTTTTTATAGTGCTCTAACACAACTTTAGTGTATTTAGTACAACTTAAGATGTTCCAAAATAACACTATATAAGTACACATTAAATACATGTATGTATTACAGCGCTTGACATTAACTTTTTTTGCCACTTGTACATCAGACAAGTAGGACAGATTTTTTACTTGTCCCAAAAGCTCAAGTCATTTGTCCAAAGAAAAAGTATATATAATCTGTAACACCATGGGACGAAACAGTGACTGAAAATTGTGTTGTATCATGCAAGGAACCACTTCACAAAATAAAATGCATTATTATCACTGGTATTGACAATGGAAGGCTGCTGGGTCTCTGTTCCCAAGTATTAGAAATCCTGCCGTTGTAGCCTTGAGCAAGGCGCTTAACGCCCCACAAAGTGAAATACTGCACTGACAGGCTAATATAAAAAACATATGTGGCCAACCCTCCATCTGGAGAGCTCCTGGGTGTGCAGGCGTTTGGTCCAACCCTGCTCAAACACACCCGAGTCAACTTATCAAGGAACTGTTGAGCAGCTGATTCTTTACAATGTGATAGAGCAGGGCTGGAACAAAAACATGCACACCCAGTAACTGTCCAGGACTGTCCTGGAGGATAGTTGGCGACCCTGCAACATTCCAATTACAACCAAATACTTTTTATGTCTTTATTAAATAATTCCCTCATTCAATGAACCAGGAATCAAATGGTAAGGTGGCAACTTCAAAGCAAGGTAGCTAACTAAGACATGTTAATCTACAGTGAGGGAAAAAAGTATTTGATCCCCTGCTGATTTTGTACGTTTGCCCACGGACAAAGAAATGATCAGTCTATAATTTTAATGGTAGGTTTATTTGAACAGTGAGAGACAGAATAACAACAAAAAAATCCAGAAAAACGCATGTGAAAAATGTTATAAATGGAATTGTATTTTAATGAGGGAAATAAGTATTTGACCCCCTCTCAATCAGAAAGATTTCTGGCTCCCAGGTGTCTTTTATACAGGTAACGAGCTGAGATTAGGAGCACACTCTTAAAGGGAGTGCTCCTAATCTCAGTTTGTTACCTGTATAAAAGACACCTGTCCACAGAAGCAATCAATCAATCAGATTCCAAACTCTCCACCATGGCCAAGACCAAAGAGCTCTCCAAGGATGTCAGGGACAAGATTGTAGACCTACACAAGGCTGGAATGGGCTACAAGACCATCGCCAAGCAGCTTGGTGAGAAGGTGACAACAGTTGGTGCGATTATTCGCAAATGGAAGAAACACAAAAGAACTGTCAATCTCCCTCGGCCTGGGGCTCCATGCAANTCAACTCAACTCGCCGTGTTTGGAGGAGGAGGAATGCTGCCTATGACCCCAAGAACACCATGCCCACCGTCAAACATGGAGGTGGAAACATTATGCTTTGGGGGTGTTTTTCTGCTAAGGGGACAGGACAACTTCACCGCATCAAAGGGACGATGGACGGAGCCATGTACCGTCAAATCTTGGGTGAGAACCTCCTTCCCTCAGCCAGGGCATTGAAAATGGGTCGTGGATGGGTATTCCAGCATGACAATGACCCAAAACACACAGCCAAGGCAACAAAGGAGTGGCTCAAGAAGAAGCACATTAAGGTCCTGAAGTGGCCTAGCCAGTCACCAGACCTTAATCCCATAGAAAATCTGTGGAGGGAGCTGAAGGTTCGAGTTGCTAAACGTCAGCCTCGAAACCTTAATGACTTGGAGAAGATCTGCAAAGAGGAGTGGGACAAAATCCCTCCTGAGATTTTATGCAAACCTGGTGGCCAACTACAAGAAACGTCTGACCTCACTAACTAGCAATGAATATCAACAAATGTGCACACGCTGGCTTTGATCTCTAAAACGCATCTCGAGAGTGCATGATTGAAAGACCGCTCATGCCTGATTCCCACGGGGGACCAGTATGAAAATGTAGGTAATCACTACTGTAAGTTGCTCTGGATAAGAGCGTCTGCTAAAATGGAAATAAAATATGTTTACTATGTACCATTATTTTTCAACTTAAAGTGTACTCCAAAGATAATTAAAGTGCACTTTTAGTATACATGGGATATGCTAGTGACATTAACCAACACACTTCTGATGCAAAATAAATCCAAAATTGCCTAATCTTCATGACTAATTAAAAAAAAAATGACATCAAACAGTATCAAGGTTCTGGTCTAATGTTTCTAAAAATGTTAGGCATAACCGTGTTCATGGAGCTCTCAACTAGCCTTACACCTCACAGATTATGGTGGTTTTACTATTGGTGTAACCAAAAATGTTGGCTCCATACTACTTGACAATAGCTTTCAGTGGCAGTAAAAGTATATTTTAAGTATATATAGAGTACATTTCAAATGATGTCTTACAAGTACACTTACAGTAGTATACTTTAAGTGGGGTGATTTTAGTACCTAGAAGTACACTTAGGTGACTTTTAATAGTACGAAATACATGTATACTAAGTATATTCAAAATCCCAAAAGTGAAGTATACTTTCTCCCACTTGGGTATGCCTCCCCACATGCCCACACTTACCAATCTCCTTGCCCAGTCCAGAGTAGCGTAGTGACCCAGCCGACGACACCACTGCACAGCTCTTGTAGGGTCCAAGGTCAGAGGTTATGGGTTGTAGGGGCAGCTGGTACGCCCAGGGCAGAGAGGAGAAGGGCTCGAGGTCAGGGGTCAGGGTCGCAACTTCTACCTTGTACTTCAGCTGGCACAGCAACTCTGAGCCGCTCAACTTAGGACGAGTGGCCACTCCCCCAGGACCAGAGAACTCCACACCATACTTATTCATCGCCTGAGAGAGAGAGAGAGAGAGAGAGAGAGAGAGAGAGAGAGAGAGAGAGAGAGAGAGAGATGAAGGAAGACAGATTATGGTGAGAGGGAACGATAATGTCGATGGAGGAGAAGAGGAGAGGGAGAAGATGGAGAAGAAGAGAGGCAGTTGGAAAGAGGGACGGAAAGAGGGACAAAAGAGAAAAGATATGTATAAAAGGTGCAGATAACTTTGGACAAAAAATATGAAATAAATACAGTTTTCTGTTTCCATCTTTCTCTGAAATCTCTCCGAGCTAACACATTTGGTTCCTTGTAAGTTGTGGGTATGGTTTTGTTTTCACATTGGTTGTGGGAACAAAGACATACGTTTCCTGACGTTCCGAGAACAGAAGTGAAAAGGTTGCCTGTTCTAGGAACGTTTATTTATAGGTTAGAGGGAGGTTCTGAGAAAAATTTTTTCTGCGTCCTTGAAAGTGTTCCTGGGAGGTTTTATTAACGCTCTGAAAATGAAAATTCTAGGTTATTTGGAGGTTTTTGAATAACTTCACTGAATGTTTGAAGACTTTTAATAACACTGCTAGTATATTTAGTGTTAACTTTTAACAGGCATTAATAATGCAAAAACATGTCTTTTTTATTGTGACACGGCATTCAAACCTATAATATTCTGTTCCCTATCCATGGAGTTAGTCCACTGCGCCACCAGGATGGAGCTAGCATTCCCTCTTTCATTTACCTTTTTCATTTTAGTCTATTCAAACAGACCCCATTTCAAAGGAAACAAGCACTCATTAAGATCAGGTGTGGCCAATTAGTGGGTGCGGCCAACACACCTGAACACACTTAACAAGTTAAAGGACAGAGAAAGCTTTGATGATGATCAGAACGGAATGTAAACGTTTTTAAATAACATTCTTAGAACGTTTTCTGAATATTACAAAAGTTTTCTTATGGTTTTTATGTAACGTTTTCTTAACGTTCTCGGAGCAGTTTGACTACCTGACTTTAAAACGGCAATCAACAAATTGTACTTCCCGCCACTGTTTCGCTAAATAACTGAGGGATGGGGCTCGAAAAATGGAACTCTCAAATTCATAGACAGAGCTATGGATGCAAGGACTGACAATCCATGATACAGTGGTTCCTCAACGAAACGTTTTGAGATTGTGCTGCGGGACTTTTTGGTTTAGTATGTTACCCTGCGTCACTGCTTCATAGCTCCAGACCACCGCAAGGGGGAGTTAGAGCACTGATTATGCTTTTGGGTCCCAAGGCACTAATGTGTCTAACTGACATTGAATGGGCGATATAAACCAAATAGAAACTGACTTCAAAATTGAATTTTAATGAACTGAATGATGAGGATGAAGAAGGAGATTGAATATAGAACAATAGTGTAAGAATTGCAATTCCTCTGTCCTGCACACACACCCAAAAAATAGACACTTGTTTCTACTTGGTCAGAAGGAGCTGTAACTGGACTGTAGCATATTACTTACTAAAACTGGTGTTACACTAAGGTTTTTATTCTAAGAGAAACTAAAATGTTCAATTATATTCTTAAGATAAATGTGTTGACTGAATATAAGCAACAAGTAGCAGGCAGGTAGCCTAGTGGTTAGAGCGTTGGACTAGTAACCGGAAGGTTGCAAGATTGAATCCCCGAGCTGACAAGGTAATAATCTGTCGTTCTGCCCCTGAACAAGGCAGTTAACCCACTGTTCCTAGGCCGTCATTGAAAATAAGAATTTGATCTTAACTGACTTGCGTAGTTAAATAAAGGTCATGTCTGCTAAATAATCAAGTTGATGGTGCAGTCATATAGCCTGGGCACCTACATAAAGCTGAGTGACTCACTCATATAGCCTGGGCACCTACATAAAGCTGAGTGACTCACTCATTTGTGGCTTTGGATCAAAATAAGTACCAACATTCTTTCTGATAGTCTAGAAGTGAAAAATAGAAAACAGAAGTGATTATAAAAAGTCACGACTCTACAGTTGATTGCTAGTTTAGGTCTCAAATAAGCACGGTCTGTGAAGAGCGTTTAACTAAAATAAGCGGAGAGTCAGGCAGAGAGCAACCTATTTAAATTATATGAGAAAAAAAGATTAAATTTTATTTGGAATGGCAAGCCAGACAAAATTAAAAGGGCATATTGTCTCACCCGATGTTCAAGAATGGCCTTTTTCCCTTTATTGAGATTCCAAAATATCGTTTTTTTTTTAAACAAGGCCTCGAAAATGAGATTGTGTACTCCGCAAACAACGTTTCCAGTCCGAGAATGAGAACAGTAAATGAATGTAATTAATACATTCATTCAATACATTGGAATACAAAAGAAGCTATGGACTATTAGCAGGACAATAGATCTTGTCAAGAAGGAGGGTAGGGGTAGAATTGTAACGTCAATTTCTCAAGCCAAAATATCTTGATGGCCTTCACCAGTTCATCTTTGCTTGTACTGTAGGCTTGGCAGAGTTACGGATGAATGTTTTCAGTTGATGCCAAACAAGTTTGATCGGGTTTAAATCAGGAGACCTACATGTAGAGATGAAAAAAATATTTGTAGATATACTGTAGGCCTACCGTTGGTGTTGTAGGTCTTTTATTTATTTGTTTATTTTACCTTTATTTTACTACATAAAGGTCTACTTTGCTGGCGTCTTGACCCAGTTGATTACTCATTTGCAATGCAAACCCAGGTGAGAGTGTGTTTTGGTCCGAGCAGACCCTTATCCGGCTTACAGACATAGTTTTCATCAAGCCAGCTTCTTTATATGGTGCTACCTGTTCCAGGGTTAGGGCTGTAACCCCTGGAAGACTTGAAAATGAGCCAGAGCTGAGAGGATCACCAAAACTAAAGGTATTTTGATTTCAGTCCATTTTCTTTTAAAAACAATTATATAGCCTATCAATGTGAAGGCATACCGTGTAATAAAATCGATAATTTTGTACTAAAAACGCGAATGTGTTTTTGCATGCCAACAACCATCCGTGGAGTATCTATGACTCTCTGAGGACTGGGTAGGGTAGGGGGCCCACGCCCTCCACTTCCCACTTTTTTCGGCACGGGGTTCTGGGACGGGAGGGTCGGAAGGGTGGCTTCGGCTCTCGCACGAGCTCGGATCCCCGCATCTCCATGTCGCCTGGGTTGCGCCCGACCGGCTCCATCCCCTCTTTCCCTGTTAGGCACGACCGCATGGCTTACCCCCTTTCCCCATTAGGCACGGTCGCATGGCGCACCCCTTTTCCCCGTCAGACACGGCCGCATGGCGCACCCCCTTTCCCCGTTAGACACGACCGCATGGCGCACCCCCTTTCCTCGTTAGGCACGGCCGCATGGCGCACCCCCTTACCAAGTTAGACACGGCCGCATGGCGCACCCCCTTTCCCCGATAGGCACGGCCGCATGGTGCCCCCCCTTTCCCCGTTAG